>RJWT010018373.1:0-18898 GCA_004365215.1 Cuniculus paca
TTATTGCACACACTGCTGCACACTGGTCCTTCTTCTGGACATTGCCCCTTCCCAGCTGCAACTTCTTAATGTGGAAGGGAAGTAGTCACCTGCCTACAGACCATGATTTTTACACCAAATCTCCCATACTCTTCACTTGAAAATGCAGTTGGATACCTTTAGATAAAGTACCACCAGAGAAACTGCTAATTATTTTAGATATCATAACGTTCGAATTTTGATATTGCTCTAGAATTAATGGTGAAACATGAAGTTTTAGAGACTACTGTGTACCTGTTAAAGTGATAAAGCAAGAAAGTGTATAGAGAGAACAGATCAGGTATTATACACGGAACACAAAACTTATTGTATTAACAAGACTGAATCATATGTTGTAAATATTTACAATTTTAAAGCCATATTCCTGAAATGTTTTCTCAAAGAACATACAACCAAATAGAAGTTATAAAGGTCATTGAGACATCTTCTCACAAGTCTCAAAAGTTATAATAGAAGTACAAAAGGATAATACTGGCAAGTATGAACTGATTTTTTCCCTTGCCCACTGATAATTTTTGAGTTTGTGTACCTAAAAAGTACTTATTATGTTCAAAAAGGTTTCAGCTAAAAGGAAAGACAAGATCTTTGAAATTCAAGAGGGTGAAACTCAAGGAATTAAGAGAAAAATTAAACAAAATCAAACATGATGAGTTTAGCCCAACTGTCATACTGATTACTATAAATGTTCTTCATTAGGTTGGAAAGAACTGATTTTTGAAGGGAAGTAAGATTAACTTATATCCTTGCCTCACTGTCATGAGCAGAAAACTCAAGGCTGGATAGTCATTACAGTTGAACAGGCCATTAGGATACCAAAGAAAATTAATGCAGCAGCAGCCTCTATAGACCACAGTTAGAGAACCATCTAGAAATGAGTGAAGTCAGAATAGAGAAATTATGCTCCAGCTTCGTGACGGTGTCCTTGGAAGGATCTTAGCTCTCTCCAAAATCTAAGACCTTAGAGGATCTTAGTTTAATGAAACAGATTTTTATTCTTTCCTATATAATATAAACATTTATAGAATGTTTTAAATAGGTTCGATAGATCTGTGTTCTTAGCACTGTATTTGAATTTCAATATACATAATTACAGCATTGATATCTTCTTGAAAATAATGTTTATTTAAGAGAGGGCATTTTAATCCTAGTGTAGTTCAATTTTTATTTTTTAGGATTGAATTGAATTTTATCATCAAAATGTATCATGTGTAGTTTTTCTCATTCCTGTAGTTTTTGATGTGGTACTAACTTCAGGAACTTCTTTAAAATGAGAAAGTGAAAACCACCTGTGTGTTAAATACAAACTTCATTCTTCATGTTGTGTTCATACAGGATTAGTCTGTCTTCTTCAAATATTTAAATGCATCACCATTTCTTCATTGTATTTTCACTTGCTCAAACTATTTTTTTATTTCTTAGGACCATCTAGTTAAATGATTATTTGACATCTCCTCTTTCTCCAAGTCACAAAGTGAGAAGGATTTATTTACTTGAAATTAGAAATAATTCAGCATTAAGAAAGCCTTATGTTAAAAGACTCTAAGTGTGTCAGCAATAGGAAACAGACTTGAATAGAGGTTCTAACTTTATTTAGAATCAGATCATCTAGGTCACAGATAGATAGAAAGAGAAATAGCTCTCCCTTATTGGATATTTTTCTTCCTCCCATTTTTTTTCTCAAAAATGAATTCTACCATCAATTTGTTATTTTGTATGCTACAAAATCATTGAATTATCTGGTATTTAATTTTGTACTTTAATAAAATTATCATTTGTTAAATTTTGAACTATAGTTACATTTAAAGTTATTTTTATATCCTTCGTTATTGTTCTCTCAAAGGTGCAGTCATTAATACAGTCTCTGTAACAAGATTTCCTCCCATTGTAGAAACTTGAAAGGAAAAAAGATAGGATGGCAAAGCACTTATGAGGAGAATTCATTGAGATTCCAGTTCACTGATTTAATCTTCCACCTGCTCACTGTAAGATCTTTGGCCATACTGAAAGCTCCTGTTCCTCATTTGTAAAAGACAATGGTAGTCACCACTCTTCACTGGTGGTTGGTACCAATAAGTGAGAATATCCATCAATATATGCATCAGAGCACTCAGCACATAGCAGGATCACCGCCATTTTTACCATTAATTATGAAAAAGAGTGCCTGCTTCAGCAGCATGTATACTAAAATTTAATTGTGGAAAGAAATTGTTACGGCATTTTTAAAGCCAGCACTTCACTAGGTGCTTAGGAAAAACAAAACAAAACAAAACAAAAAAACCATGACTTGCTGTCCCATAGATCATTCACTGAGTGAATGATCCTGCAGTTATTCACACCTAGTTAGCAAATACTCTCATTGAATTGACACTTTTTCTGTGTTTTCTTTTCCTATGCTATCTGTCATTGCTGTCTCCAGTATCCCACCTCTCCCTCAGCTCAGAGAAAAAATAAAGAGAATGCTGAGTCTGTTTTTCTAACAATGAGAAAATGACAATGTGCTAAACTCTGAAGACTTTTAATTAGTCCAAGATAAGCAAATTACCAACCTGCATAAGTAAATATTATCAAACAAAATGTATCTATATTTACAACAGAGTAATGTTCTAACTGATAAAACACTTTATTTCCCAAGTACTTGTAAATTTATCATTTAATTTTACCATCTTAAGAATTGATGGTAGAAGGGCAAGAAATCGTCTACATTTTATACTACAGTAGAAATCATAGTGATGAGAATGGGAGCAGTCTGCAGGGACAGAACCAGGCTTTCTACCCAAGATTCTCAGTGAAAAGCAACAGTAGCAAACTCGTTGATTAGTACAGAGGACAATAACTCTACCTGTCCATTCATTAAATATCTATGGAGGTACAGTAACCTACTATAGGGTCTTCCAAACTGAGAAGAAGTTTCTGATTTCTAGCTTTGCATGAACAAGGGATGGCTCACATGTACAGTGAATAAACTATAAAATGATTTATTACAATGAAAAGTGTATTGCCACTAATCCCTCTTAAAATATTACCCCTTGCTTTGAACACACCCATCCTAGCATTCATGCCACTTTCTGAAGCAATTCTGGAAGCCCTCTTTCATGTCCTTAGGAGGTGTGATCAAAAATATAGTAAATGTTGCTTGCCCACTGCCATCTAATAAAAGGAAAATTTGTGAAAACATTACAGAAAACCTCATCCACATGATCATGCACAACTTTTGGGCCTTCCCTAGAGTTAAAAGACTATGAAAGGTAAACATTTTAATAGATTTAGGTCATTAAGGCAACTACTACAGTGCAACTAAAGACACTTATGAAAGGGAACTTGTAGAACCACTTCAGAAAGTGACCAATGGGGTAAGTGTGTTTGAAGTGAAGAAGAGTGTTTTCGGGGAGGGGGGTTAACAGGAATGTGTATATTAATATAATAAATTTTTAAATTTTTAAATATTTACTACATATTTTGATCATATTCTGGCTTTATTACATTTCTGCTGAACTTTTCTCTATACAATGAATTAAATCTATATTTTAACAACTTGCAAGATAGAAGAATAATGGTCTAGTATAAAACACTGCTGGAGCCTCTAAATTAATAAAACTGCTTTGATTTATACTCTGTGCTAATTATAGTGGGAAAATATGGGTACAGAATATGCGTTTTCTTGGCAAACAGTACAAGATAGAGGTAACCTTTAGATTCAATATTTTTCATCATATTGGAGTTGTATTAGAAGATACCCAAAAGATAATTTGGATCAATGAACTATCTAATTGTAAATTACACTGTACTTGCTAGTTACAAGAGACCAATATAAACTGCATGTGCTACTATCTTTGTTATTAGCATAATGAACAAATATCTGCAATCTTTGAAACTGAGATGATTTAGTTGGTACTTATTCTCTTTTTTTTTTTTTTTTTTTTTTTTTTTGCGGCACCAGGGATCGATAGTTGGTACTTATTCTCTTGGGCCATGCCGTACAACAGTGGTGGCAAACCTATGACATGCATGTCACAGTGGGCTGCTTGTGTCATTGAAATCTCTAGAAGGTTCACCATCACCGTCATAGAATGTCTTAGTATTACAATAGGAAGTTCAAATTCTTTCTTAAGTAGC
The DNA here is from genome assembly GCA_004365215.1 of Cuniculus paca. NCBI lineage: Eukaryota > Metazoa > Chordata > Mammalia > Rodentia > Cuniculidae > Cuniculus > Cuniculus paca. The sequence goes on from RJWT010018373.1 coordinate 4,153, forward strand.
CAAAAATGATATAGCTGGCTGACCCAAACGCAAGTAGCATTTGGTCATTTTCTATTTAGATTTGTGATATTTTCTGTAGGTTATTTCATGAAGATTTTATTTTAATTATTATATTTTATTACCACAGCACTCAGTGCTATTTAATAATGCTTTTAGTGTTTAAAAGAGATAAATAACACTTTACACAATAAATTTGATCTTAAAACAAAATGTATATAGTTTGATTATTCTCGAAATATCAGACTATTTAAATCTACTTGATTATCATGGTATGCAATATGTTTGTGCTGTAAGTTTTTCAATGAAGAAATAAAGGCACAGTTTGCCATTGTTTTGGATACAGTTTTCAATGGAATGTTCTCAAAGTATAGCTGTATCTTCTCAATTATACCTCAGCTACAACATCACACTGCAGTCTAATTAACCAAAATCTCCGAAGTTTCAAACAAAAATATTTCTTGTCTCTTAACCCTTATCTCTCAAATTCCCCAATGATAAAAAATATAATAGTTTCTACCTCACAATTATTATATCTAACACATAAATAACATGTATTATTAACTTTGGTCATTACTCATATAGCTTTGTGCAAATCCCAGTCCACAATCATAGCTTTACCAAAATTTGTTCTTTTTTTCTATCACAAATCTTAGTTATTCTTTTGAGACAGGTCCTATTCATCAAAAACAGAAATTTCATCTGTTAATCTTAAGGGGAGGGAGTGACATAGATAATATTGACCAGCCAGAATAAATAGAAAGAAAATAAAAACAAAAGTTAAAATCATGTATTACCAGGCATGGTGACATGCACCTGTAATCCCAGCACTCATGAGGTTGAGACAGGAGGATAGCTATGAGTTCGAGGTCAGCCTGGTCTACAAAGTGAGTTCCAGACCAACCAGAATTGCATAGTGAGAGCTTGTCTCAAAAAAACAAACAAAAAAAAAATCCCCTCATATCAAATATGACACAGAGGTCTTTGGATGTAGTGAATAATTAAACCCTCAGTGGAGGATTCAAACGTGTCTGGGTATCTAACTGTTAAAAATATCAACATCAGATAGAGAAATTGGGAATGGATGTCAAGAGGAAATATGATCTGGTAACAAGTAACCTGGTTTTCTGTCCCAAGTATGCAGCTGCATGATTTAGACTGAATACCAGACTACCCATCCAGGAACTATTTATGTATATGCTCAACTTTAGCATGGATCTGCATATGCCATTACTTAATACATTTAGAGACCTTTATAAACTCTGAAGGACTATTTTAATGTTTGTCGATGTTACTGAACTAGGTTGGAACTTTACAATATCTTTTCATAAGTATGGATTCTTTAAGGCATATTCACTGCAAAGCTGTGACAGTCTTTTTCACATTCATTATAAACAGTGGATCTGTCTTCAGTCAGTGATTCTATAAAATGGGAAACAAATCTTCATTCCTACAAGGGAAGTGGCAGTGTTGTTCTCAAACTTATCTGAGTTCTGTGTGCAGTCTGTTCAAAAACGAAAAAAAAACCTCACCATCCTAATATATAAGATGTGACATCAAAGAACAAAGAAATGTCTGTGTATACTATAAAACAACAAAAGATAATATTGTATTAATGTTACAGGAGGATTTTTCTTTGCTTCTACTCCCATCTTATTTTTAATTTACATTCAGTGAGTACACATCGTAATAAAAAAATCAGTATCGTTTTCATGCTTACAGTAATTTAACGAAAGTACTCCATAGAATTTTGGGGCTTTTATGTTTTAAAAGTCCTTGGATATTATTCAGTGAACCCCACATGGATCCCATGGCTAGGAACTCTAATAAGCCTATAAGCCATTATCCTTCATGCTAGGCTAGAGCATTACATGTGTTGAGAAATCTCTTCCTTCATAGAGCAACTTTTTTAACTATGATAATCTATAAACATTATAAAGTTTTTTTATGTTAAAAAAGTTTCCTCTACTCAATCTAAAGATGTTCTTTATTTCAAAGAATAGTTTTTGTCCATATAATATTTTCTAGTTCAAACATCTTCTGCTATTTTAGCATGGTTTTTGCTTCTGTGCCATCTCCTGGTCAAAACATTCAAAATATATTTCAGGGTAAGCTATCATAAAACCTGATATTAGAGTCAAACATTGGAATCTTATACTGAAAGTCACACCACAGTGAGACTTGACATTCTCTCAGTATTCTGCATAGTACCATGTCGTAGTATAATCTTATCTTCATTAGTTAGTAGTGGTCCAATTCACACACTTAACAGACATAGCAAATCAGCCTTTAACAAATACATGTGAACAGGGAAAAGTCAAAGAAAAGAACTCTGAAATAAACAATTCATTTGACTGGTATCCATTTATTTGTATTTCCTTTTAAATTACATTCCAGTATTATTAGCAATCTACCCCAATACTCTACTTTCTTAATACTCTCCTCAAGTATAGGACAAATATTTTTAAATTATTACACAATCCTTTCAATTTTCCATCCTAGTGGTATCATTTAAAAGATGATAAGAAACAAGTTTCAAGTGATTTGTTTTCCATGAGCTCTAATCTACTCTTGGACAAACCTCAGAAAATAAGCATCTATCATTTGTTTTAACCAAAACTAAGAGCAAAATTTTAACCAAACTAAGAGCCAAGGTCATAGACTGAAGTTCTTTATCTTTTTGATAAATCAAGGTAACTTCAATAACTTTCTCAGTAACTTTTTTGAACACCAGATGAATGAATTCAAATGCTACTTATTAAAATAAAATGCATGAAGAGAAAATATACAATGTTTCTCTTACTCCTATGAAGATGGCAGATGAAAAAAGGAAATACAAGCATGTGCAACTGTTTATTTTTAACCTGCTATGCAAATTCTTAATACTACTCTGAAAGATTTGCCAAGTTTTTATCTATTAAGAAACAGCAACTACAAAAACTTTACCCATTGCTCATAAAAAATTAATATTTGTCGACAAATATTTTGCAAGGCTTAAGAATTTTAAATTGGATTAGTAATTAGAGTGTTAATACTCAAAAGCTAATCAAAGCAGTAGAAACCCACCAGTCATCAGTTATTACGAATAGTCCCTGACTTGGTTGCCAGAACTACTGAGTTTCCTTTGCTCAGTCAGATTACTTTTATCCATTTCCTATGATTTAGCAAAGTAAATTTCTCATCATCATATTTTCATAAATTCTTTGTCTCATGGGAAGCTTTCCTTGCCTAATATATGTAAAAAATTTTTGAAAACTGTTAAGAGCTATGTGAGTACAATTTGTTGACATTAACCTTCCAGATTATGCTCAAAGTGTTGAGTGTATGAAATTTTATAATGAATTTGTATTTTATGTTTAACAAGAAGGAAAACGGACACCACATTGGTAAATTGGCCTGTACAAAACTTTGCCCCAAATAAAGAACATTTATTTCTCCTGATTTTAAAGTTTACTTGTAATATGGATTATCTTTCATAGATTTTTTTGTGTACATTTTATAAAACCCTTGAATACATTTTCTCTTATGAAAAAAGTTAAATATGATGAATTCAAGGCAAAACTGATCAATTTTCCTCTTCAAGGTTTTTCTTAGAAACTATACTTTTCACTCAAACACATTTTTGCCAATTCTTTGATTTCTACCCAGTACATTTATGGAATTTTTCTTTTTCTGACATAATAAAATGTCCTTCAAAATTTATTCATCTGAACTATAACTTATAAATTCACACTTAAGACTGACTTTAAAGATTATCACACGTAAAATAATCCCACTTACTAAGTAAGCAAGTAGAACTGGGGACACTGGCAGCCAGGCTAGCAAGATTTGAACTGTCTATATAACATCCTAAATCACAGTAGGTCTACATGTACTGGCAACTTTTGAAGTTTCCAGGTCTGTTGCAAACTCTACAAATATTATTGTTTAAAGGCTCATACATTCTATATTATTGTTGTAAACATCCACTTTTAAGATCACAGTACCAGAAAGGCCAATAAATTGTTGAAAATCACCCAGCTGGTAAATGACAAAGCATATTTTACATTTTTTACTACTTTAGCTCTAAGGTCCAGTTTTTACCTATGATTACATACTGCCAAAACCTGGAATGCATTATCAGAATATTATGAAGAAACTTTTCTATAGAAATAATCTGGTATTAAATATCAAACTACTTATAAAACTACATATATCCAGGCCTCCACTCTACAGGTTCTATACCACTGGAGTCATCTAAATGTGAATAAATGTTTAGTGAAAACAATTATATCTTCACTGAACATGTAGAGACAGTTTTTTTATTATCTAAGCAATCTACTGTAATGTAACACCTATTTACATTAGCATTTACATTGCATTAGGTATTATGCATAATTTACAGAGATTTAAAATATTCAGGAGGATGTTTGAGGGTTACATGTAAATATCAATCAGTTTATATAAGGGACCTAAGTCTGTGATGGAAGGAATGTCCTAGAACCAGTTCCTCACAGACACTGAGAGATGATACCTTCTAGAAAAATCTTGAAATCGTTTCCCAAGCAATATTTTGTATGTGACTAGCCTTTTCATATTTCTTTACTGTAAATATTTCTGTACTGTTAGGTAGTCATTACTATGGTATACTACTTATGCAAACTAGCAAAAGATATTAAAACACAGATTTAACTGAACCTGTCCACTGTAGGGACTACGTATTGATGTGTTGTTAGTATTAAACAAATAACTCTCCAAAAATGAACAGACGCACAGTATTAGTAAATCTGTGTGATATATCTCTTTCATTGTCTATTTTTATCCCTGACAATGATGTCACTGAACACTGACTTGAGATATTGAGATGTACATAATCAGCGCTCAGGAACTGAAATGGACAGATGGTATACAACTTACTTTTTTTTCAACCCTAGGATTTGCTATCGTCATCACATTTGAATTTCATGAATCACCAGAAAAGGAAAAAAAATTTGGTTAATGATCACTTTTACCGGTGCTTTGGACTAATCTCTATATTATATATATGAAGAATTCCACCACTAGTCTAAAAGGAGAAAAATAGTCTGTATCTTAATAACATATTCTGATTTTCATATACATTAATATAATCATTTTCAAGTAAATTTAGTATTCTTACCTTTTTCTAAAAGTTTTCCTGATTTTTTTAATGTTGGATATTTACATCTATACCTTAGCAAAAAACTAATGATTGCTAAAATTTAATGAGTACTCACTATATCCTGGGACTATTTTAACTAGTTTGCAATTAACACTGCTTCCAACAATCTCATGAGGGAGATGGTATTATTACCATCATTTTACTGATGGGGAAAATAAAGCAGAGAAGTATGTAAACCTTTGGAACTTTACAGAAATAAAAACTGACAGATCTAGGATCCAAACCATACATTGTGATTCTAAGGCTTGTATAATATTAGTCTACTATGTAATAAGATCATATAATTTTAGGTCAACTCTTTTTAAATCCTCTTATAAATTTTTATTCTTATGAAATATTTCTCATTTAATTGCATTTATGCTCCTGAAAATTTATTTTCAAATTTATATACCATAACTGTAAAGAGATTTTTTAACCAACAGCAGTTAAACCCATGTGCTAAAATGAATTAATATAGATTTATAAGCCAGAGTATTATTCTTAATAATGAAACCTGGAAGCAGTTAGAAATCTACAGGTTTCTTAATATTTTATCTAAATTACCAAAGCCAACATTGCAAATTTTAGCACACAGACTAAAATTCCATGAAGTTATGTGTTGGTGAGACCCGGGTTTTTGAATAAAGTTAGATAAAACTCATTATAGCTAGTATCCAATTGATTGCTTTACCCAAAAAGCTAATTAAGGTTTTCTAGAATTGTAAAACATCCATCAATTCATCCAGGTTTACTCTCCTTATCAGGCAACCTAGAACTAGAATTAACAGTGAAGTGATTTATTTCACTCCATTATAGATGCACCTGGAAGAGTATGGTCTGATGAAAGCAATTGAACTTCAAAATTAAAGTCAGTTGAGTTCAGTCCTGAGGAATGCTCAGTTATATAACTGCACAAATTACCTTTTTCTCCATGGAAATCCTCCAGCCAAAGGGTGTACATGCAAGTTTATTTAAAATAGCAATTCTCTATTCAATACTTCCTCTTAAAGGAGGTTGGAGAGGGACACAGTATTTCAGTTCTGCCACGTCTGTCATCCTCACTTCACTTCCCAGTTCCTCCGACACACAATAAAACAAGATACAATAATGGTCATTCCATCTAATGCTCTGTCCACAAGTATTTATTCTCAGCTCATTCTCATCAAATGCTTTATAGAAAAAAATCTTCCAATTTTTGTCCTACACTACTATGCTTTCAACTTTGGAAGAACACACAGTTTTCAAAGGTTAGACTGAAAGCTTCATGCCTCTGGAGAGAAAAGCCACTGGGCTGAGTACTGTGTTCATGCACCTTCAGAGGCAATATCTACCTCATTCATCCCCTGTTCTGTACACCTGCAGGCTGATCTTTGTGGACTGTCTCAACAAGCACACTTTTCCCCCAGGCCTCCAGTGAATTCTTCAGTGGAAGAGAATGGTTAGGGTAATTCTCTCTAGTCCCTGACTTTTACTCCACAGGCAGTTAGCTATAGCTTTCTACCAAAAGGTCTTATCAGGTGGCCACAGCAATCTAACTAGGAATTCCCTCCCCCACTGGCCTAGACGTGGCAATGAATGGTGAGATCTATTATTAGCTCGAGAGCTCTGCATTCTACTGTTCCCTAAACTTTGCCCATTCTTTTTAAAAAACAGCAACTTTATTAAATTCTACTCAATTTCCCAGCTAAAGGAAAAGGGAACTCTGATATATTCACTCTACAAATCCCATGTCCTTCTAAATGGAAAAATTTTGCCTGTAGAATATTTTAAAAACAAAGGTGCACATAGATCCAATTAAAGTATGTTATAGTTTACTCTTTGTCTCAATAAGTATTGGCAGGTATTCACCCAAGGCTAATTAGGTTACTTTAACATTTACATTAAGGGCAAAGAACACGCCACATTGATTATGAAAAGTGTGTGACCTTTCTCTCTGTGACTATTGCTGGTTCCAAATAAATTTTGTCAGAGATTCAATTATATAGAAAACACCTTTATACCAAATCAATAACATCTGTATTACTTTTATGAACATATTAATATAGGTGTTGAAATTTCTATTATAAATATTTTAAAAGAAATTCACTAGAGCTTTAAAAATTTGTTAGTCTCTCCTTAGCCCTACAATATGACTTAATCTTAGCTTCTCAGAAAAAGAACTGAATTTTTTTTTATTTTAAAGAGAATAAAACAAAACACACCAAAAAAAAACACAACAAAGTTAAACACAACAAAGCATTTCAGAACAGACCACTGCAAGCTATACAGGTCTTTAAAACATAACAATAGAAGATTAACAATGGCTACCCTAGCATCTCTTGTTTTCTTCAAAATTGTTGAAGAACTGAATATTTTTAAAGCTATGATTTTAAACAGATGATCTGCAGTCAAATTCAGGTCAAAAATTATTCCTTGTTTTGAGCACAAACTATCCAAAAACATTAATTTTCTTTGAAATTTTCACATAGGAATGTAAATTTCTGGCTTCTGTTATAAAAGCAGAAAGGTTAGCAAGCAGTACATGTTTCACAACCCAGGAAGGTAAATTAGGCTTGGGCTGGGTGATAGATACTGAATTGTAGAAAAAGGTTCTAAATTTTGGAGTTACCGACTGTGCTTCCAAAAGCTCTCAGTTATGTGCTTTGTAAAAATCACGTTTGTGAAGAAAACAACACACTTAAAGCCAGGTTGGGAACAACCAGGGCAATTCTTCCATCCTGAATTGGGTAAAGTCAACACAGTTGAAACCCTGATACCGCACTGTACTCAACTCTATTTTGTTAATATTTATTTCAGTGCATTTTTGTTGAAGTAAAGGTTGAGATCATCATGCTTAAGTAGGATGACAGAGTGGCAGCTTTCAATCTCTTGGATGTTCCTAATCATTTTTATTAACATTTATAATGTTGATCTATCATTAAAGATTAAGACAAGAATATATATGCAACAGTGAAGGGCGGATTATTTCTCTGCATGGATAAATGTTTGCATGCCAAATGCACTAAATATGAGGATTAAGAATAGATGAAAAACTAAAACATTCCCAAGCCTGAGGGGACATAGGGCAATGCAGGTAGTCTACATTAGGAGCAAATTTAAGGACACTGTTCTATTTTATAAAACACAAACACTAAAATTTATTTTTGGCACACCAAGAGTCAATGATATTGCACCTATTGGATTTATGAGACTTTTGTACTAAATTTTTAATTTTTAAGATTTTATGGAATGTCCGTACATTTTTCTGGAAAGAGAATGTCCCTAGTTTTTATCAGTATGTTTATAAAAAATTGTATGTACTAATTTTTCTACTCAGTATGTCTAGAGAAGAAATGTTGAAACTTTCACCCACCTTCATATATCTTTCTCTTTAACAGAACTTGAGAAGATGGGAGACATAAAGAAAAATGTAAATAATTTGGCTTTTATGAAGGAGATGTATTTTCTTGTAAAAGAAATGTTGAAACTAAGATTTTATGTGCATGTGTGTGGATGTGTGTTTAAACTTTATTAAAATAAGAATTAGGTAACTGGAGATGAAATCACTGAAACTAACCTTCATTAAAGAGATTGAAATATATTAAATATATCAAGTTTCCTACTTGAATTATGTATCTCTTAATGATTAATGGCATATTATTAATTTTAACTTTTATTATAAATTGTTGATGCATAAAATCACATAAAAGAAAATACATTTACATGTTATGAAACATAGTAATAAATTAAACATTTGTGAATTCTCCACTAAACTTTAAAAAATAGAGCACACGATCATTGTTAAATATCACACTGCCTTTTTTAAAACTCAAGTGCATAAGAACCTCTACAAACTATTTTTCAAAGTGCCCCATTGTTCACTGATACAAAATATACCCCGAAAGTTAACTGTTTCTTACTTTCTCACAAACAAAATCTTTATCAATCAGGAAACATTCCTTAGTAAAAATCAGTTTCGCATAAATGCTTTACTCAATTCCCTACGTTCAAATATTAAATGACAAATATGAAAAAAATCTTTTGAAACAAATGGGAGTTATATATGTTTGCAGATTCCTGGCATAATTTTACACATTTGCAAGTGTTCCATTTTATAGCATTTTCCCCCATAGTATTTGTCTCAGAAAAAATAATTAGACTTTCATAATAGAAGTAAACGAACAGAACAATAAAGTTTAAACTATTTATTTAGTATAAGTATACTATATAATATCTATAATGTATATTTAAAAGGCAAGAACTGCTAAAACAGTTCACGCCTCTTAAATGCTATGTGGTGATATATTTTACTTTCATTATTTCTAGCAGATAATGTTGTGGTTAATTCACATTATGAATTTTTACTAATTTTATTCTTACCGAAAATGTTACTATAACTCTTCAAATCATATGATTTTTAAAATTATAACCAAAGCAAGGACAATCATTGTCGAGTGCATTTGTTCTACCTCAAATATCAGGTTTACTCTTCCAAAGGCATTTCCTGTGTCATTTGCTCTTTTAAAGTGCAGCATCTCTATTAGTGTTTTCAGTTGAAATGTTTGACTCTCCAATTCAATAGTTTTGCAAACTAAATTGAAATTTGAATAAATTCTGATTAAGAATTTACTTGTGACTACACATTTGGTCTTCAAACTCTCACCCACCTTCATATATTTTTCTCTTTAATGGAACTTGAGAAGATGGAAGACATAAAGAAAAATGTAAATAATTTGGCTTTTGTGAAGGAGACGTATTTTCTTGTAAGTGAGAATTTGTTTGGTCCTTTACTACCTCTCTTACTCAGCTGTGGAGTGAAATTGCACATTTATTAATTTTATTCTGCAGATTCTCATGTTAAATTAGTTCTACTAGTTATATGAAATTATTCATCAAATGTTTTCCCATGTTCTGTTAAAAGAGATATGAACTTGCCAATAGCCAAATTTTTAATTAATGTTGGTAATAACCGAATTTTCTTTTTCTATGACTGTGAAAAGTTTTGGGTGTACTTGTTTAAATGAAATTTTTAAACTTGCGATAATCTCACAAGTAATAATCTTAGGTACTATTCATCATAAGGGTAAATCTCTATGGATTGCCATTGTTGATGTACAATTGAAAATAATGCTGTTATAAGGGTGTAACTTTTTCTAAGTCACACAAAAACAGATACAGTATTTTTAAGTAGTTTCCAAAATATTTCAAATTTTCCCCTACACACACGCATACAATAATACTGAGACATATGGCATATTTAAAACCACCATCAACTAAATAACACTGAGTTGTGATTAATTTTTATCATTAAAATATCAGTAAATTCAAACTGAGGAAAATCTGAAATTACATTTATTCAGAGTTCCTGAGATTAGTCATATTAATACAAGTGGAATATTATTTAATTGAAGCTATGTTCATCTCCAAACTCTTGCTTCTAAAATTTTAGCCAGCTGGTCAGATCAGTAAGATCCAGGTTCTTTTATATTTGCTGGATATAATTTTATAAATAAAGTTCATTTAGTACATAACCTTCTTGATCTGCTTATCTGCAAATATTATCCTGAAAAACATGAAAATTCTCTAAAGGAGAAATCAAATAATGCTCCAGCTCTGAATGTAATTATAAAATTATTTTTTAAATTCTTTACTAACCTTCCAAAGGAATTGAGAGGATGGTAATTTAGAACTTTCATTCCATTACCAGAGAATTAGTTGCTTTCTAATTTTAAGTCTTTTAGGGAAATCATTTAAAATTTTATGGATTATTATTTAGATTTTCTAGAAATTTTAATTAAATGCATAACTGTTTCTCTATAATGCTGTATCATAAAGATACCACTATAGAGTCATTTCTGAGCTACTCTCATTTTGGTGTTCCAAGTATTTCCTCTTTTTAACTTCAGATATTTATACAACATCACAGTTATTAGTTTTAAAGATAATCTTTGCTGATGACAAACTCACATCCAATGATTCCTTCTTTAGAATGTAAAAAGGCATTTTTCTCATTCCTTCTTGCATCTTCTCTTTATATTCCACATTGTTAAACAATCTTTGAAAAGTAGAGAAACAGTCTACTTCAATTATCTACATGTAAAGAGCACAATCACCCATATTTAAAAAAAAAGAAAAACTAGTCAATTTCAAATATACACTTAGGAAATTACAGTAGTTGACCTGCTAATAGACAAGTGATCTGTCTCACCCACTACAATTACTCAAATGTAGATTGACTCACAAAGGCCAGGTCTTTTGGTCATATGATCATTATATTTAGACTATCCAGCAAAAAATACTATGGTACTGAAGCACAAGTCCTTTGAAACTAGTGAACCCAGGTTTAAGGTAGAGATCCATGACTCACTAAAGTTAAAAAATAATGTTAACTTCGTTAACGTTGCCATGAGGGACAGTCAAATATTGTACGTCACTGTATAGTACTGATATGTATAAATATCTATGATTATTTCTGTGGTGGTCACTGAAACTTTTACCAGTTTTAAATATAGAAACTCAGATTTCAGGGTAGATGCTACACACAATTACTTCTGATTTGTAATTTGTTTCCTTTCTTCCCTCTGATATTGGCAGAGTGTTTGAGCTTGGATGGAACGTGTGCTTTACGGCAAGTGCAATCCCTAAAGAAGCTACAAATAAGAGTTAAAAGAAAACAAGGGTAGTCAGGCCAAAGCGGATTTGGACTCAGAATTAAAGGCCTTTATAGATTGAAATTTTAGTATAATCAATGTTCATGAATACATGGTGATTTCTTCTATGCCACAACAATACTTCTTTTATTACTGAGATAAAATTTACATTTGACAAAATATAATCTTAAGAGTGTAGCTTGATTAATATTTATGTATCTGCATTTATGTATATGCATGGATATTTACCAAAGTCCAGAGATGAAAAATTTTCACATCTACAAATTATCTGTCCTTTTTTAGTTAAAATCTGCACCTCAGAGGTAATATCATGAGGTTTGCTTTTCTTAAACTTTGTATAAATACATTCTCATAAACATTTTAAGTTCTTTTTCTCCTAATAATACTTTGTTGTTTGTGTCAATTTACACATTTTTCTTTATCACTATTCAGTATTCTACTATTTGACTCTATCAAAATTAATTCATTTCCTTTTAATGCGCACTTGGTTTATTTACATTTTGGTGCATCTAATAATAAAATTCCTAGGAATGTTCTTCTTGGAGTCATTTGATATATACACATTCATTACTCTGTGAAACATATCTATAAGTTAAAATTGCAAACTATACAGAAGGTTTTTGTTTTATTTCACTTCTAGGTATCTTCTTCAAAGAGTTAAAGATGTCATAGTATAGGGATACATGCATATCCATATTTATAGCAGCACAGTTGATAGTAGCTAAATCTTAGTAGCAGTCTATGTGTCTATCAACACATAAATGGCTAAAGAAAATGTGACATTTACACAGAATGGAGTACTATTTATCCACAAAGAAAGATAAACTTGAGTTATGTGTAGAAAAATGGATACACCTTGAGACCATAATTTAAGTGAAATAAATCAGACATGCAACCTTAACTAGCACAGTTTCTCTTATATGAGAAACTCAAGTTATAAATAAAGAGCAAAATAAAAGATAGATAATAGGAAACAGGGAGCTAGATCTTTCTTCAATGGGAAAAGAATAAATGGAGAGGCAAGGCATGGAGAGGAGGGATAGAGAATGAAAATAAGAAATTAAGATATGTTATGTACATGTACCAACTCTGCACAGAGTATGTAAACACTTTGTACTGTAAACATGTACTAATAAAAATTTAATTTAACTTTAAAATGAATGTAAAACTGTTAATCAGTTTTCAAATTGATATCTTCATTTCTACATTTTCATTAAAATGTATGGGTATATCATTTATTCTTTATTTTGAAAATTAAGGTAGGGTCCGTGAATACGAGCAGGAAGAGGCTTTTAATCCAATTCCTGCTCAGTTGTAGAATACCTATGAATTCAAATTAATCTGAATGTTTCTCCAAACGTGTAATTAAAAACTCAATTTCTCCATGAAAAATGCTTTCATGTAGCTAGTTTAACTCAATATTATAAGACTTTTCATTCATGTATTTTATTACCAATAAAATTTTCATTTAAATGTTATTTTTAAAGAAACTAATTTTTAAAACTTGTTTGGAAGTTTTGTTTTTGAACTGAAATTATAACACCCTTTGAAAAATCAGAAAAGATACTTTCTGAGCAAGCATTAAAATATTTAATTTAAATATAAAGGGGGGAAATATAAGTCAAATGTTAAAATATATGAAAATTAGCCAAAATGGTGCAGTCCTGTTATTGCTGCTATGAGATGCTGAAACAGGAGGATCACAAGTTGAAGGTTAGTCTGGGTAACTTAGTAAGACTCTTATCTTGAAATTTAAAATAATGAAACAAAGTTGTAAATGTAACTCAGTGTGAGACTTGATGCAATCCCAGTACTGGACAAATTTTTTAAAAAGATAAGAAACATAGATTACATTTTTAGAGAAAAATGTTTTAAGTAATGAAATGTGTAATTAAAATGTTTAAAAATTGTTTACAACCAGAGTTGTTTCTAAATATTTTAAAGAGTTTACATGAGATACAAATACCACTGAGTATATTGATGTCTTTCAATTACAAATAAACACACTGTCAAATATCCTAAAACCAAAATTGATATGATCAAGTCCACTGTAATTCATATATTCTTGTATACCCTTTCACTCCAAGCATTTTAAAAGGCTTTCTCTCTTTTAGTTTTCTTTTTTCCTTTTTTTTATTTTGAAATACGATCTCCTTGTTTAGAGAAATATATATATCTCCCAGCCTTTCTTCCAATGTGCAACCTTCCTGCCTCAGTCTACAGAGATACTTGTATACCCATATTTATTGTAGTAAAATTCACAAAAGCCAAGATATGAAACTGGGCTAGGTTTCATTAACAGAGGAAATACAGGTGAACCCTCGAGGATGTTGTATGTCACAGAAAACCTACTACACTGCTGGTCTTATAGAAAAATTGAAAATTCATGCTCAGCAATCTCAGTGACCAAGGCTACCCAAGCAACAGTTTGCCATATGTCTTGGTTTCTTTTCTCTCATTGCTGAGACAAAATACTCAACACTCAAAATTAAGGAAGGGAAGGTTTATTTCTTACAGTTTGAAGGTTGCAGTTCATACCCAGCCTGCTCCAAGGAAGAGTGGCGTGGCTGAGGGGGCAGCTGTTCATGGCATCCCACAAGTGGCAAGAGCAAACAGCAAAAAGAAGAGGGGCAAAAAAGAGAGGGAGAACACGCCTTCTTCCGACCTTTATAGAGTATGCAGGCTCCACCCCTGGATGGGTGCAGCACTCACACCTATAACCCCAGTGCTAATCCCAGTGCTAATCCCAGCACTAAACTCAGAGCTAGGCAATGAATCAATCACAAATGCCAGATTCAGCCACTTCCACGACTACATGAGGCTTGTGGGGGGTCACCCATATACAAACCGTAACACCATACTAACAAATTTTTGGAAGCTACTGGCCACTTTGAGCACTTCTTGTAATTGTAGAGGTCAAAGCTAACTTATATTAATTTCA
>RJWT010018374.1:0-18893 GCA_004365215.1 Cuniculus paca
AAAAAAATAAATAAATAAATAAAAAGAATAAATTCTATCATTTAGTATCACTATGCTGTCTCATTTTGTTTTTTTTGGTAGTGGATAAATTAATTTACTTTGTGTTGTGATAAAGCATAAATAAAAAACTTTACTATTTTGTTTGTTTTTTTGCAGCACTGGGGATTGAACTCACGACCTTGCGCTTGCTGGGCAGGCGCTTAGACCACTGAGCTAGATCCCCAGCCCTGTTTTTGAGACAGGGTCTCACTATCCTGTTCAGGCTGGCCTTGAGCTCACTTTGTAGCCGAGGCTGGTCTCGAACTCACAACGATCCGCCTGTCTCAACCTCCCAGTGCTGGGATTACAGGCGTGAGCCACCACGCCCAGCTAACTTTACTATTTTGATCATTTTTAAGTATACAGTCTAGTGTCATATCTGTTCATAACATGGTATAACCACCAGAACTATTTATATTCATTTCATATTACTTTTCAAAGACTAGGTGGAGATCTACAAATTAAAAATATTAAAAGTTTTCATGGTAAGGAGTTGAAAAGTCAGTTCTAAGTTTAAAATGAATGTGAAGAAACTAAAGCTAACATGTTGTATTTAATTTTCCTAAAGCTTACTTAGCAAAATCAATACTGTGTGTTTTTTCCCCTAATCTGCTAGTCACTCTTCCTGCAACTCTTGGTCTAAGTCTGTGTGAAAACAAGAAGTTTTAATTCAAATTGAGGTTTAAAGTCATTAGGCTAAAAATAAGCACATAAATTGGTCAAGACACATTTAAGCAGAAACATGCTTCCCAATTAAGTATCTATTAAATACTAAATACCTATTACAAGCTGGGCATGGTGGTGCACTCCTATAATCCCAGCACTTGGGAGGCTGAGGCAGGAGGATCATTGAGTGTTCAAGACCAGCCTGGGCTACAAAGTGAGCTCAAGGCCAGACCAAACTGCATAGAGAGACCCTGGCTCAAAAAACCACAAACAAAATAAATAAATACCCATTACAGGCCATATAGAGTACACAACATTAAGTCGGAAAGAAGACACATACATCTATATATGTTTATATCTATATTTATATACTTTCATATAAAGTAATTACATATAATGCCTCTGTAACAGATAACAACTACACACCTACATATAGAAATTATAGGGGCTGGGGATTTAGCTCAGCAGCATAAGCGCCTGCCTGGCAAGTGCGAGGTCCTGAGTTCGATCCCCAGTACGAAGAAAAAAGAAAAAAAAGGAAAGAAATGATATATATATATACATACACCTGTCTCTTTCACAAACCTTAGTATAAGCCTGAGTTTTTTGCTCTCTTTTTGCAATACTGAGTAAACCCAGGGTCTTATGCATACTAGTTATGCACTCTACCTCTGAGCTACAATGCCCACCCTTTATTTGTTTTGCGATAGGGTGTTGCTAACTGGTCCAGGTTAGTCTCTAACTTGAGATCCTCCTATCTCAGTCTCCTTAGTAGCTAGTATTGTAGATGCATGCTACTGTGCCTATCCGAGATTGAGTTTTTAAGGAATTCTTTACAGATGGCTTAGGCCTGGAGTTGAACTACTACTACCACCACTTATTTTTTTATTCTTTTTTTTTTTTGATGATTGTACCTGATGGTCTCACACATGCTAGGCAGGTGCTCTACCACTGGGTTACAGCTCCAGCTCTCCAGTTGAACCTTGAAGAATGAAAACTTTTAAAAGAAAGGGGCTGGGGATTTAGCTCAGTGGTACAAGTGCCTACCTGGCAAGCATGAGGTCGTGAGTTTGATCCCCAGTACCAGAAGAAAGAAAGGATGGGAACTTTTTTTTTTTGTACCAGGGATTGAACTCACAACCTTCCGTTTGCCAGGCAGCCACTTATGCCACTAAGCTAAATCCCCAGCCCTAGGATGGGAACATTTAAGATCAAGTAGTAGCACAGATAATGGTACATAGAAGAAGGATGACTATGAAGCCGTCTAGGTTTAGGATTTGCACAAATGGAAAGTGGAGACTCAGGAGAGCTTTATGGTGAGCTGTAAAACCTTTGTTAATTACAGATTATGGACCTGGGGCTGGAGGTGTAGCTTAGTGGTAGAGTGCTTGCTTAGCATGCATGAGGTCCTGTATTCAGTCCCAATACAGGGGGAAGAAAGATTAGTAACTAGGGCCCACTATTTACTGACGCCATTTCTCTTCTTTCTAGGTCAAGTAAAGTAATCACATACCACAGCATACCTTCAGGAGAGCACACTGCAGGAAGTTCAGAGAGGATAACCAATGCAGCTGAAACCAACCGGCTTCCTTCTTCTGACAGAATCTGTGGCTTTGTTGCTCTCACTGCTGGAGTACCTGTCAACTTAGGATTTAGTTCTGGGAGTTGTCTAACTAGAATGCATACACATAATTCCAATGTTGCAAAGACCAGAGACTTCCCAGGCACAAGACCTCCTGTGTCCTTTCCCTCTCCAAACTCTGGAAGGGTTTCCTTTTCAGCAGCCCCGTCATCAACTAAAAGAAAGAACAGCACTTAATAAATACTTTGTGCTTATTTTGCTTCGGGGAGATGGTGATAATTCATTTCTGTTATAGGTAACATTTAATGGCTAAAACTGTGGATCTGTTTAAGGCTGAAGGAGAAAGTTATAGAGGTACAAATAGTTATCTTTTATCTTTGTAACCTCATCAGCTTTAAATATTTCGTTGTCTCTTCCTTACTGTTAAGAATATAAGCACTATAGGTATTAGTAGTGGCTGGGCACAAAGATAGGAACTTAAGTCCCTGATGACTTTAAGAAACTGCCATACCAGTCCTACCACTGGATTCCCTACCTCTGGACTTCTTGTTAGATGAGAGAATGAAACCTCGTATTTAATTTAAATTATTTTAAAATTTTTTTTTATTTTAAAGTGAATAAAACAAAACAGAACAGAGTTAAACACAACAAAGAATTTCAGAACAGAACACTGCAAGCAATACAGGTCTTTGAAACCTAATAATAGGAGATTAACAATGGCTACCCTAGTGTCTCTTGTTTTCTTTGAAATGGCTGCTCATACATTCACACACAGTAAACTCAAACAAAACAAAATAACATAAAATCAGATAAAAGAGTGAAAGTATTACAGGCCTTCAAATCAGACAACATTAATTTAAATTAAAAAAAAATTTTTTTGGCACCAGGAATCAAACTCACGACCCTGCACTTGCCAGGCAGGTGCCATGCCACTGGCTAAATCCCTGGCCCTTTTTTTTTGGTGCCTCAAATTTAACTCAGGACCTTGTGATTGACAGGCAAGTGTCTGCCACTTAGCTACATCCCAGGCCCACAAAACCTCGTATTTTTTTTTTTGGCACTGGGGATCGAACGCACGACCTCGCACTTGCCAGTATTTTCAATCTACTATTACACTGAGTTTTTCTATTATACGTAGCCAAATATAATCTTTTTTTGTTTTGTTTTGAGATAAGGTCTAACTTATAATCTTAAATGATAAACTCACCAATACCACATTAGATTCATAAACAACCCAAAAAATTAAAAAATTATCAGTAGTTGTTATGTACATCAGTAAACAGAGCTAAAGTACTCTGTTAGTATAAAGGATTTTCCCCCCTCAAATTTTGCTAAAATTCTTGTTTCTCCCCAAAATAATGCTAATATGCAGAAAAGAATGAGAAGATTTAAAACCATGCCTGGGGTTTTACATTTGTTCTATATACAACACATTACCTACATTTCATACCTATATTAAGTAATACCTTAAAAACTAATGATGTAGGGTCAGGGATTTAGCTCAGTGGTACAAGTGCCTGCCTGGCAAGCGTGAGGTCATGAGTTTGATCCCAGGTACCAAAAAACAAAACAAACAAAAAACCCAAATTATTAGCAGGGTGTGGTGGTGCAGGCCTGTAATCCCAGCACTCAGGAGGCTGAGGCAGGAGGATCCTTGTGAGTTCGAGACCAGCCTGGGCCACAAAAAATGAGCTCAAGGCCAGCCTGAACTGCCTAGTGAGACCCTGTCTGAAAAAGACAAAAAAGCAACAACAACAGCAACAACAACAAAAAAACAAAAAACAACCAACTAATGATGCTTTGTGACTAATTTGGAATTAAGGGTTAATATTTACCTTCTGCGCTTCGTCTTTTTTCCTTCACATGTTCTTGAGCTCCACAAATAATTTGCCTTACCACTTCAAGTGAAGCTAACTGAATGTAAGGTGATTCTCTGGTCAAAATTACTCGATGCAGTACATTCAGCAACTCAATACCCAAGTCCTATCATAGAAAACATGTAGTGACAATTATATGGAGAACTACGCACTATTTTTAACATCGCTATTTTGACAAAATTCAGGAAAAGACAATATGGCAAATTGCTCATAATAAATAAAGATATTTCATAGCATGCATGAGGCCCTGGGTTCAATCCCCAGCAATCCAAAAATGAAGAAGATGAAAAAAAGATGTTAACACATTAATACTTTAAACCAACTACAAACTGCTTTTAGTCTCATCTTTGGCACTATGATAAACAATCATTTTCATACAGATTCTAAACTGGGAAGAGGAAAAAAAGAAATTTCCAAAATGCAATGGGAAATCTGGCTAAAGAACACAAGAGCTGACATGTTAATTCTTAAACTGATATCAAGATTTTCTAGGAATAATAAAAAAATGAGGAAGTGGCCAGCTGTAGTGGAGCATGCCTACAATCCTAGTACTGTGGAAACTAGGGCAGGAGGATCACTGCAAGTTCAAGACCAGCATGGGCTATACAGTAAATTCAAAAACAGCCTGAACTACACAGTGAATCCATGTCTCAAAAACGAAAACAAAACAAAAATGAGTGAGTGGTATGGCATTAAAATGGATGTCTCTTGTTATGGTTTATGTCTTGGTGTCCCCCAAGCCTCATACAGTTATGGAGGTGGCTGAGTCTAGCATTTGTGATTGGTTTGTTGTCTAGCGCTGGGATTGGCAGTGTGAGTACTGCACCCACTCAGGGGCAGGTAGCTGGCATCCTATATAAGGGAGGGAAGGAGGCGTATTTTCCTCCTTTTTTGTCCTTTTAGCGCTTGTTGCTTGCAGCCACCATGAACAACTGCCCCTGAGACATGCCACCCTGCCTTGGAGCCAGCTGAGTATGGACCAAAACCTCCAAAAAATTGTAAGCTAAATAAACCTCTCCTTCCCTAATTTTGGGCGTTAGGTATTTTGTCTCAACAATGAGAGGAAAGTAACCGAGACATCTCTCTAGTGAATAAAATCACTGGAGAAATGTTATTTCATGTTCTCTTTTTATCAGTTACTCAATTACTTTCTTTTTCCTTTTTTCAGGGGGGGGCACTGAGACAGGGTCTTGCTGTTTAGTGTAGGCTGGCCTTGAACTCATAGGGATCTTTCTGCCTCAGCCTCCCATATGCTGAGATTAGACGTGTGTGCCACCACACCCAGCAATCACTTTCTCTCACCTGTGAAAATAACAAGAGTAAATCTATCCTTATGGTTGTTTTAACATACCAAGAAAACAGTTTAAGATTTATTCATGTCCAATTCAAGTTTAGTAAGAACTTGACTAATGCTTTAAATATAATAAATGATACCGTTAAAAATTAGTCTATGTAGAAAAGAAAGCATCGTACCCATTTACCTTAACACTCAAGTCAATGACAACAATTAATATGACAATGACAACAATTAAATAATACATGATGCTAAGACCTATAAATGCATATTTACCCATGAAGAAATGAGTAAAAGGACTGTGCAGCAATCGTTCTACCAAGGCCACAACTGGGTCAGATATGAATACCTGATTTCATCAATAGGCTACCTAGCAGTTTTAAAAAGACCTGGAGGGACAGCTGGGTGTGGTGGCACATGCCTCTAAACCCAGCACTGAAGCCTGAGGCAGGAGGAATGTGACAAGTTCTAGGCCTATCTGGGCTGCAGAGTGAGATTGAGGCCAGCCTAAACAACATAGCCAGACCCTGTAACTGACAGTAACTAACAGAACCAATGGCCTGGCAAGCGCGAGATTGTGAGTTCGATCCCTGGTACCAAACCAAACCAAACAAAACAAACAAAAAACAACAACAAAAAACAATGTATATTTTCTCCTGGGGAAATGGAATACAAATGGAGCAAAGAATGAACAACATACATAACTAGCGGCTACTATATTGAACAAAGCAACACGGAACCTTCCCGTCATGGTGGAAACACAGACAGTGGCAGAGTCAGAGTCATGATTGCTCCTGGGTCAGCACATATACAGTATGTTCCAGTTCCAAGGCCTATCTCTGCAGCTCTTTCGTTTGTAGTTCTCTTTGTTCACTGGAGTAATTTGAACGCGTTTCTGTTCCCTGAAATCTATCAACGCCTAACAAAAAACAAGAAATCACCTGATCACCGCCAATTTTAGATCTGGGCCAGGGAACATCTAGAAGGGCCTGTAATGCATGTAAACAAGCAGTAATGCTTTCCATGGTTGCATCTGAGCGTAATGAACACAGAAATTCCACACTGACTCCTGTGGAAGGAAAAAGAGGCGTCTTTGAGGTTCTTAGTTTATTAAGTTATTTTTATATCTTTTATTTTTGTAAATTATACAAGTAAGCTTAGCAAAAAGGCAGTATGAGTAAATTACAATGACTTTAAGACTACAAACAAGTGATGAGGCAAATCAGTCTCTCTCTCTCTCTCTCTCTCTCATCTTTTTGAGACAGGGTCTCACTATGCCATTCAGGCTGGCCTGGAGCTCATTTTGTAGCCCAGGTTGGTCTCAAACTCACAAGGATCCTCCTGCCTCAGCCTCCCGAGTGCTGGGATTATAGGTGTGAGCCACCACACCAGGCTCAAATCTCTTCAATTAGCAATAACTGTGCCTCACACAAATCCACTATCTCTGATACTGCCACTATGAAAAATTTATAAGACAAATTTCTTAAACTTGTTTTTATTACACATACACAAAGAATAATGTCAAGTAGTCCTGTGTACAATTTCCTTACTTGCTATGCAATTTTAAAGATGCAAAAACTTACAACACAACTATACCAAAGAACTTTGTACTATTTAACAACTGACTAAAATTTGAGTAATTACCATGTATCAGGCACCATGCTTCACATAAATCATTTTACTAAATTCTCATAATACCTGTTGAAGTAGGCACTATTTTTACTTTTATTTACCAACTGATTAAGCTGGAATTAAAAGCCAGCACCTTGTGCATACTATTGGAAGTGCTCAACCACTGAGTTGCACCTGCAGTCCTTTGAAGTTTAAGAAAACTTCTCATACAAAGGCACCTGTTTTGATGCCAAGAGCCTCACATGTTAAATACATGCTTTAACACTGAGCTACATCTCCAGCCCTGAAAACACATTATTAATAGACTCAAGGATACAGCAATCTATGGCATGTCTAGCCTGGGAATGAATGATTAATTGAAATACTCTGAGCCATGAATCTTACTGAATTCAATTATTTACCATTATGATCCTCATATTTCATTTCCTCAGTAAGTTCTTTATGGGTAATAAACTTACAATCTGTTTCCTTAGAATTGAACATGTAAAATTTTATACCATTTACTCTACAAACTTACTATATTAGAAAAACACCTTACTATAAAAATGTAGTTTTGGCTGGGTGTGCTGGCATATACCTGGAATCTTTATACTCAGGAGGCTGAGGCAGGACTACCACAAGTTCAAGGCCAGTGTGGGCTACATAATGAGCTCATGGCTGGCATGGACTACACAGTGACACAGTGTCTCAAAAAACAAAATAAAAAATCATTTCTAAAAATGTAGTTTTTGTAGAGCTCTTACATGTGTGAGGCTTGGGCCCAGCATCACCACCGGAAATGAAAAAAAAAAAAGTTCTGATAAAGTTAGAAAATGGATTAAACTTTATAAATTCAAAATTTTCTTAACTTCAACTTTTAGTATTTATTTGCAATTCCATTCCATTGCATTACTTTTTTCTTTGCTTTCTTTTTTTTTCTCCAGTGTGGGAGTTTGAACCCAGGACCTTTGCAGTGAACTGTATTACTAGCCCTTTTTATATATTTTATTTTCAGACAGGGTCTAAGTTGCCAGTTTGCCCAGATTGTGTTTGAACTTGGAATCCCCCTGCCTTAGCCTCCCAGAGTTCTGGGATTATAGGTGTTTGCCACCTTGAACTCACTTTTTTTTTTGTTTTGTTTTGTTTTATTGGGGACAGGGTCTCGCTACGTACTTTGGGCCAACCTTGAACTCACTATACAGTCTAGGCTAGCCTGAAACTAAAGAGTGATCCTCTTGCCTCAGCCTCCCAAGTGCTGCGATTATGCTCAGCTTGAACATACTTTCTTAAAACTGTGACTGGTTAGAACAAGTGAGACAATTCCTCAGCATATTGCTATTTTTTTGGTGTATGTATTAAGAAATGCAGAATATGTATAGATACCACATAGATCTTTTTGAAAATTGTGTGGAAACAACCAGGCCTCTTCTGCAATTCTTATAATTTATTCAAATTGACACTGAAGTCAACTTTTTTGTTTTTGCTGTTTTTTGAGACAGGATCTCTCCATGTAGCCCATCTGTATCTGTTGGCCATTCTCCTGCCTCTGCCTCCCAAGTGCTGGGATTATAAGCATGCTACCGCCACACTTGGCAGACTGATGTCAACTTGTAGTAGGATTCTAGACATAATAAAATTTCCAAGTTTATAAAATATATACAAATTTATCTAGCTACATCAAGGCTATCACCAACATTCAAGAACCCAGGCAAGGAGAAATAACTCAAAAGCAACCCCTTTAGCACTGTGAGCTTATAAGCCTTTTACTGACCTAAAATCAGATGGAATCTGTCCGTGTAGATTTCCTCAGGGGACTTGACTGCAGCCCCAGATGATGACCCCTGACACATGGAAGTGGGTGTCACAGGCCGTGAGAGATTCGATGTTCCTTCATCTGGGTCAGCAACAACAAAGCCTGTGTTTGTAAGCCACAGTGCGGTAGCATGGAGGATAAGGGCCCAGGAGTTACAGTAATGCAGTTTTGCATTTTCACTAGTCTCTGCTGTATAGAAAGTGCCACCTACAGGGAAAAATAAAAGTAAAGTTTCAGGAGGAAAAAAAAGATTTCTTCCAATACATTTTCCCTTTTCTTTGTTCAAAGACCATTTTATCACAATGAAAGTTCACGTACACTTCAAAGCAACTACTTTCTGATTTTTATCAGCACAGATTAGTTCTGTTTGTTCTCAGGCTTCATGTAAACAAAATCATATCAATACTATGTACTTGTTTATGACTGATTTTATTTTGCCTAGCAATGTTTTTGGAGATTCATTCATGCTGTTATACTATATATTATATATATATATATTTTTTGGTACTGGGGATAGAACTCATGACCTCATACTTGCCAAGCAGGTGCTTACACCATTTTTTGCCTTTCTGAGACATTTTCACTATGCAGTTCAACCTGGCTTTGAACTCACTTTGTAGCCTAGGCTGGCCTTGAACTTGCAGCAAACCTCCTGCCTCAGCCTCCCAAGTGCTGGGATTACAGGTGTGCACCACCACGCCTGGCCTATACTACCAATATTTTGTTACCAATATTATTATTTCTTTTGGGAATAGAACTGTTGGGTTACAGGGTTGATTTATTTAACCTTATAAAAAAATTTGCATGCCAATTCCTAACTTCCTGTAATTTAACCATAATATTTGAAAACGTGTATGTTTGTTTAAAATAAATATAATATCATTTACCCACCTCCAAGGTTGACATTAGCATTTGTCTTACGTTCTTAAATCTCTTTCTTTTTTTTCCCTTGTACTGGGCATTGAGCCAATACAGGGGATTTTACAATGATGTGTGTTACAATCCCCCACCCTTTTTTCTTTTTTAATTTTGAGACAGGGTCTTGTTAGGTTGCTAAACTGTCCAGGCTGGAGTAAAATTCAGTTCTTCTGCCTCGGCCTCCCAGTGTTAGCATTATAGGCATGTGACAAGCCTGGCTGTTTTTTTCTTAAAAGGCCTAACACTTTGTTACACTAATTTGTGTGTGTGTGTGTGTGTGTGTGTGTGTTGAGACAGTCTTGTTATGCAGTTCAGGCTGGCCTTGTTTTCACTATGTGGCTCAGGCTGGCCTCAAACTTACAGTGGTCTTTCTGCCTCAGTCTCCTGAGTGCTGGGACTACAGGCATACACCACTACACTCCCTCTTCCTGTAATCACTTTCCTCAAGTCAGTCTGAATCATTCCTAAGTACATTCTTACATTTTTTACTATGTATGTACTCATAACCAATGTATGCTATTTAGAAAGTTTACCTAAAAGGCACCATACTGGATGCATCCTTTTGTATTTTACCTTTTTCTCCCACCAATATGATGCTCTTAAGATTTACTTATGTTGCCATATGCCTATCCTTCATTTCTTCTATAAATTGTTAATAAATCAATTTATTTCCATTGTGATCTGTTTTTATGCTACTGAAAAGTACAATAAACATTTTCAATATATTTTATGTGTGATTCCAATAAAAATTCTCATAGAATTTGACAAGCTGAATCTAAAATACATACCAGAAAATAAAACAATAATAGGTAAGAGATTATGAAATCAAATGAAGATTAATAAGAATGGCTACCAAGTATCTAACACACTAAATGTAGTATTAGTAACTGACTATAAAATTAGATCCTTAGGGCTGGGGATCTAGCTCAGAGGTCTAAGCGCCTGCCCGGCAAGCGCAAGGTCATGAGTTCAATCCCCAGTGCCGCAAAAAAAATAAAAAAATAAAATTAGATCCTTATCCCCATTCCACACTTACAAAATAAATTCAAATTTGAATACAATTTAAAATGTTGGGTGTGGTGATGCATGCCTGTAATCCCAGCACTTGGGAGGTTTAAGCAGGAGGATCCCAGGGAGTTGGGCCAACCTGGGCCACACAGTTAAGTTCAAGGACAGCCTGAATTACAGAGCAAGACCCTGTCTCAAAACACAAACAAACGAACAAATCCCTCAAAAAACAAAACAAAAGAAAAGGAAAAAAACTATGAGGCTTATAGGTCTTTACAATCTTATGCAAAAAATGCAAAATAATTATATTATTTCTGAAAACACAAAAGGGCAAGTTACAGACTGGGAGAAAATATATGTAAGATACCACAAAAGAACAGTATCTAAAGGATTACAAAAAGGAGAAACGCCAAATAAAAAATGATTATGACCATGAAGATTATGATTATGAAATTTATTGAAGTAACTTAAACAGCCCATAAACCTATGAAAAGATTAGTAAAAATTATTAAGTTTTAATATATCAAGTTAAAAATGGCTGAATAAACAGAAATATGTTGCTGGTGTGCCCACAAACCATTTTAGAAAGTAATTTGGCAATATTTTGCTTAAGACCTCAGGCGTCTATTTCTGAGTGTTGATCCTAAATAATTCTAGGATATTCATCTTGAATGAATAAAATGAAAATTGTTCTGGGTAAAATGGTTTAGACAAATATCATTTTAGTGCTAACTGCAAAGTTCTGGAAGCATAAAAACAATCACTCTAGGAATTACATGATTATTTTACTTCCTTACCTTCAACAGGAAGTTGTGAGGCAAATTCCGAAGGCAAAGATAAGAGAGCATAATCCTGAAGTGCAGCAAGCCAGAGCCTGCTCAGTGTGCCAAGGTCAGTGCACACTAAGTCAAGCAGTCCATCTGATGAGTGGGACCCATTTTTAACACTGTCTTCTAAACAGGTGGCCGGCTTCAAAGTTTGTTTGTGGTTTTTATGTCTTTGTACAGCAATTATGTAGACCTGTAAAAGGTTAATTAATTAATTTTTGTGGTGCCAGGGATCAATCCCAGGGCCTCACAAATGCCAGGCAAGTGCTCTACCACTGAGTTACACCATGCCTCTTGAAGGCTCATTTATAAATAGAAAAATCCAGTATCTGATGCAAAGGTGCCATATTTTTACATCTTCCTGAACAGGCAGAGTTAACTTTGAGCATATTGAACTTGAAATGCATTGTGGAATCAAGAAGGCATACATATGTGTAACCACACACACAAAACTGGGAGAAAAATATCCAAAAAACATAATCTTCAGTGAGATCCATCAAGATTAACAAACACATGGTAAGCATATTATCATTTTGCACTTTAACAACCATGACAACTACAAATAACTTGCCATAGCACTCTTTCTCACTGAACTAGGTTATGGCTTCATAACCCATCTCAGCATATGGCTATAGGCACCAATCTCTCAACTGAAAAAAGCTAAAGTGATAAAAAAATATTTTTATTAAAACTTACTACTAAGTCACAAAAATTTACATAATAGGTTTAATACAGACTATAGAATGTCAAACTTTTCAGCATAGTATATAATATGCATTATCACTTTATCTACAACTCTAAAAAAAAACTGAAAAAAGTAAGATCATGGTAAACTAATCTATTGGCAAAACTGGCTGAACTTTGACTATTCAAACATTTTACCATAGATATACTAATGTGTTTGATTACAGTCTATGGTATTGCTTCCATTTCCTACCATACATACAATTATGTATTATATAACTTTTCTAAAGTCCCCTGAATTCTAAATTCCCAATATATAGCTGGACATGGTGGTTCATGCCTGTAATCCTGGCACTTGCAGGGCTGAGGCAGGAGAATCACCGCGAGTTTGAGGTCAAACTCAAGGTGGGCTAGTGACTTCACTAGCATCCTGGAGTACAAAGTGAGACCCTGTCTTGAAAACCAAAATAAGAAAAACAATAAATTCTAAATATACCTGGCTTCAAGGATTTCAGATAAGGACTTATAGACCTCAACTACACAGAGTATGCTGATCAATAACGATCTTTACTGAAGAAAGAATAAGAAGAGATAATGGGCTTGATCAAGAGCAGAGATTCATACTGTTTTAAGGAACACTAACTGGGCAAAGAATTATTTGTAAAATAGGTTATAGAGAAATTCTCTTTGCTCTAGTGAAATCTATGTTAAAAAGTATAAAGAATGGATTTTTTCTTTTTTTGTCTTTTTGAGACAGGATCTTCCTATGCAGTTCAGGCTGGTCTTGAGCTCACTTTGTAGCCCAGGCTGGTCTCGAACTTGCAATGACCCTCCTGCCTCAGCTTCCTGAGTGCTGAGATTACAGGTGTGCACCACCACACATAGCTCTAAAAAACTGATTTTTAAAGTTAAGTAGATCTAGTTATTAAATAAATCAAGGCAGAACTATTTCTTAACCAAGATTTGTCAATCTCTAAATAAGAAAAGTAGAGATTCTACAACCTGTAGGTTTAGAATAACTATACTGAATGAAGAAAACCCTTCTGCATGTGTTAGTTAATTCTATGAGCTTCAGTCTGTAATTATATATGGTACTTTGATTAAAATGATACATGAACTAAGACTGCCCATGGTTGGTAACTTCTGAACCTGGGTGAGTAGGTAATACATGGCTTCAGTATATTAGTCTATCTACTTTTGCATATGCTTAAATGTTTCCACAGTACACTAAAAATGATGTAACTTTTTTCCTTATTAGGAAATTAGCTATTTAATATTTCAAAGTAATTCTAGAAAAGGGAATTTAACATTAAAATATGGGTCACATAACTGATAGACAAGCAGACACATATATCCAAGAACTGATTTTTAAAGTTGATTTTTAAAAATAATAGGACTATTATAAAATTCCTCTGGTTTAGAACTGCCCCTGTTTAAAGCATTAAGACAGACAATAGAGATTCTTTAGAATGTTTTGCTTAACAGGCTAATTAACATGTAAGTAAATCTCATGTTGGAAATCTTTGTTTACCTTAAAAATGGATTTGCTGGCCAAGAGCAGCACACACCTGTAATCCTAGCACTCAGGAGGCTGAGGCAGGATGATCACTTCATGTTTAAGGTCAGCCTGTGCTACACAGTGAGTTCAAGGCTAGCCTAAACTGCTTAAGGAGACCCTGTCTTCAGATAGCCAAGTTCAGGGAGCCAAGTGCAAGCTGACAGAAGGCGCATGGGCTGTTGCAGGCTGAACAAATCTGGTTCCAGCCTCACAGTCAGAAACCAGTCTGAACTTCAGTGGAACTAAAAGTGAAGGCTTGCTGAGATTATCCATTACCCTGCTGAAAAGCTATGGCTGGTTTGTTGGGATTAATCTACTCAGATCTGCACTCTGTCTACCCACACTGTCTACGATGACAGCAGACACACCTTGAAGTTGACATTTTTTTCTTAGTTTTTCAGTTTTCTTTTTATTTTTTTCTTGATCTTGTTTTTGTGTAACTGTGAACATGGTTTCCAGTTTCTTGTTGTTATTGTTCTTGTTTTTCTTTATTTCTTCTCTTTTTTTCTGTCTTTCACACCACTTTCCCAAAGTTTGCATGATCTTCTTTTGCCCTCCAGCCTTGCTTCTAATCTCTTCTTCTTCTATTTCTCTATTTTTTTCCCCTTAACCCCTTTTAAATTTTCTCCCCTGGGAGTAACATCACTATGTTGAAGGCTTATTTACTGCCTACAATTTTGTGGTTTGTTTTAGATTTTGTTATATAACCACAAATCTAGTTCATATGGTTAATGGTGGCAAATTAATAGTTACCACAGTTGTCATTTTCTAGGCTGTGCTTGATGCTATTATTATTACTGATTGTAGTACTTTAGTCAAGATGACATACTGTTCTAATCAGTTGTTCTTCCTGGTAAGCCAAGACTGAGATTACCTAGGGGTCGCAAACAATACTATAGGCCAGTGCCAAAAACCAGGGGCTAGGCCAAATAGGTAGCAACTTCTCAACCCCAATAAATTAAAGCGGTAGGATCTTGCAACAGACTCAAAACCCAAAAGCCTGCTACACCTGGAAAAGACCTCTGAGTAGTAATTTCCTAATGGTTCTAAATACTAGCAATAAAGTTACTTGCCAAAAGCAAATTACTAGCACCAACCTAGGAATCAGACTAAAAAAAAAAATTTAAGGGAGACTGACTCAAAATATAAATGAACGAATAAACAAACAAAATGACTGTCTAACTTTAAATAGCATTTCAGTTTTTTACCTGAAGTGTTCATTAACAACTTCTCAAATCCCAGGTATAAATTAAAAAGTACCAACCTCTGCCCAGGCTTTTAGCACAGCTAAAATCTCCATGGTAGAAGCACTTTCACTGTATAAATGACTCAGACCTTCTTTTCCAGCCTGTATTTTTGTTAATGATGAAACAAGCAACTGATGAACTCTTCGTAGATCATTAATGTCACTTACAACTCCACTTGCAATCCAGGCACTGCAAACCTGGTTTTTAAAAAATCAGAAGTTATATTTAGAAAGTATAAATATCTCCCAAAGCAAAGCTCATCTGTATCTCACCAAAACTATCTTGCTATTAAGAAATACAATGGAATGCGGCTGATGATAGTCAAAAGGTATACTTTCTAAGGGAATATAATCAAAGGTAGATGTGAGGAAACAAGTGTTATTCAGTATGTAAATGGAAGAGTTTCAAATGTTATTAATAAGGAGAAATAACTATGAAATCATAATCATAAATGTTTAGGTTAACATTTTAATTAGATCACTAATCTTGATTTTTTTCATCTCCTTTTTTTGTTCTTTTTTTTTTTTTTTTCCCAGCACCAGGGATCAAACTCACAACCTCACACTTGCCAGGCAGGTGCTTAGGCTGCTGAGCTAAATCCCTAGCCCTTGTCTTTTTGAGACAGGGTCTCACTATGCCATTCAGGCTGGCCTTGAGCTCACTTTGTAGCCCAGGCTGGTCTCGAACTCAAAACGATCCGCCTGTCTCAGCCTCCTGAGTGCTGGGATTACAGGCATAAGTCACCATGCCTGGCATCCTTTTTTTTGTTCTTTAGGATCACTATTTTATGGTTGCACTTTCTGTTACATTGGTATTAAAAGCTACAATACATTCTACAAACGAGCACCATTTTCTGTAACGGAACAGGCAAAGAAATTACACCATACGTCAGCATCTGGCAGTATTTTTTGGAAAAAAAAAGTGACTAAAATAGTTTTAAGTTAATACTATTAAATCACATCTAATATTTGATACATGATTCAGTACAGCTATACAATTATACAAAACGTGTTAACATCAAAGAACACAAGCAAAATTAAGATAGCAAACAAAACCCATCTAACTTTTTTTTTGAGGTACAGGAAAATACTTTAAGTATGCATGTAACTGCCCATTCTTTTATTTATTTTCATTTTATTTTGGTATCGGGGATTGAACTCATGACCTCGCACTTGCCAGTCAGGTGCTATGCCGCTGAGCTATATCCCCAGCACTCTGACCATTCTTTTAAAGAAAATCTACTGTAAGCAAAGTTACCAATCTCTGAGAAAATCACACATTGCATTACTAAGCATATCCTCCAAAAGTGGATAATATGCACATTTGGAAAATACAAAATTAAAAAAACTGTAAGCAACAGGTGAACTTCATATTTACAAGAATGTAAAAGAAATCCCATTTTTAGCACTGTTATATAAAGGATTGTCCTCCTGCTAGGAATACACTTTACAAAGTAAACACCGTGTTTTTGAAACAAGATTACAGAGCAAGATAGAACATCTTAGCAATGTCATCTTATTAAAGTTTCTTTTTAAATTTTTACTACTTTATCAAAACAAGTCCCTTAGGTATGTAGGATTCACTTTTAAAATTCTTCCTAGAAATAATATACAAAAGGCACATTTATTCCCACCCCCACTCTTGGAAGATGCTTCTCGTGCCTGAGAAGGGTCTTCCCTCTTCTCTTTTCACTGGCTGCTTTTGGCCTTAGCATGTGTTAAGATAAGAGGTTAGCTGACTGAGCAAACTTACTACAGCCATCAAAGAGGTACATATAGGGGCTGTTTCCAGTATGGATTTGCATCTGTGTGTGCAAATTCAAGTCCAATGAAAAGTATTTCCTGCAGCCTTTGAACATGCACTGACAGGCCTTCTCTCCAGTTTGAACCAGCTGGTGTCGCTTTACCTTTGAGCTGTCAATGAAAACTCTGTCACATTCTGCACAGACACGGAGTCTGAGGCAGTGGGTGTACAGATGTTTTCTCATAGTAGTTATTCTTGAGCATCTTTGTGCAGCCTTTATGAGCATGAGATGTAGTTTTTGGAGCATCATCATCTTTAATCTTTCTTGGCTTTATTCTAGCAAATTCTGCCAGTTGTTTAGGATCTGAGAGGTCAATGCCAGGCATTCCTCCAAGTATTCCTTTAATATACTCTGAATAGTCAGGAGGCGAGTTCTCTCCAATGACTCATTCTTCAACCACCGTGTCATGGTCAGTATCTTTTTTCTCATCTGATGACCACATGGTAACTGAGAACTTGCCCTCCAGGGTCTTGATCTGCACCTACTTATGCTCCGACTTCTTACCGCCCTGGTTGGCCCCACCACCCAAGCAACTCTTCTTGCTGCCATCCTTGTTGTTGCTGCTGGTAGGTGCAGGTACTTGGATGAGGATCTGGTCCTCGAAGCTGTTCTCATTGTTGCCACCCATCAACTGCCCTTGGGTCTGCACCAGATCACCTGGTGGTGGTGCATCTGGCTTGAGTTGTCGATGACCAGTGGTTGCAGTGTGATCACAGGCAGGTGGCAATAATGGTGGTGGCTGGTGTGCCTGTGGCTGCCCTCACTGTCATCATCCTCTTACGCTTTGCCCACCACCATGGTCTTGATGGTCTCCAAGATGGTTTCCACCTTAATCTCATGCAGCTCCATGATCTCAGCAAGCATCTCTGAGCCATCCATCTTTATCTCCTTTAAAACTAAAAACTAAGCTGGGCGTGGTGGCTCACACCTGTAATCCCAGCACTCGGGAGGCTGAGACAGGCGGATCGTTGTGAGTTCGAGACCAGCCTGGGCTACAAAGTGAGCTCAAGGCCAGCCTGAACGGCATAGTGAGACCCTGTCTCAAAAACACCAGGGCTGGGGATCTAGCTCAGCGGTCTAAGCGCCTGCCCGGCAAGCGCAAGGTCGTGAGTTCAATCCCCGGTACCGCAAAAAAAATAAAAAATAAAAAAAACAAAACTAAAAACTAAGAGGCTAGTATAACTCAGTTAAAAGATGAAAGTGCTAGCTGGGTGATGTGGCACAAGGTTATAATCCCAGCACTCAGGAGGCTGAGGCAGGAGGATTGCTGTGAGTTCAAGCCCAGCCTGGACTACATAGCAAACTTCATTATGTAGCCCAGACTGGATTCGAACTCTGTGATTCTCCTGCCTCAGTCTCTTGAGTGCTGGGGTTACAGACAGGCTGTGCCACACGCCACCTCCCATATTTTACCGAGATGCTCTTGCTATATAGTTCAGGCTGGCTTTGAACTCTCTATATAACTCAGGCTGGCCCTAAACTTGAGATGATCCTCCCTCCAAGTGCAGGGATTATAAGTATATACAACTGCAGCCAGCCAAAGTACTTAACATTTAAAACTCTAATGAAAGTTTATTTAAACAAACTTTTTTCATGGTACTGGGGATAAAACCAGGGTTTCACACATGCAAAGCAACTGCTCTTGCACTGAGCTACACTCCCAACCTCTGATTAAAATTTTGATTGCACACAGTATATTTTTGATTTTAAAAAACAAAAGAGCATTAATATTCTGCACTGCAAAAAGTGTACTAAGTTAGCAGGGGCCAGGTTTTTACCATGAGAGTTCTCTTTTTCTATTCTTTTTTTTTTTGAGACAGGGCTTCATTATATAGTTCAGGCTGGCCTCAGACTGAGAGTGATCCTCCTGCCCCAACATCCTAAGTGCTGGGATTACAGACATACAACACCATGCCTGGCTATATTTGTTTTTTTCTAGAGAAAAAAAATTTTTTTTTGTTTTGT
>RJWT010018375.1:0-18894 GCA_004365215.1 Cuniculus paca
ACACCCCCCGCCGGCGAGGGCTCTTGAGGAGGCCTCACAAGCCTGCCGTGCTTCTGACTGCAACCTGAAGAGGGTCTCGCACAGCTCCAACCAGGAAACATCGCGAGTTTCCAGAGACCACGTCAAAGGCCCCTGGCTGGTGTGGAGATGGACACTGAACTGGTGTTGGTGAGTGGAGAGATGGATGGAAGGAATACGGAGACCTTTTAAAAAACTGAAATAGGGTACTCAGGAGGCTGAGGCAGGAAGATCACAAGTTCAAGCCCAGCCTGCGCAATTTAGCAAGACCTTGTCTCAAAATAAAATATAAAAAGGGCTGGTAGCTCATGGTATGTACTTGCCTAGCAGGTGTGAGGCCTTGGATTCAAAACTCCAAACTCCGGGGGAAAAAAATGAGGGTGGAGAATCGAGGCTGGGAGTGTGGCTCAGTGGTCGAGTAAGTGTGTCGCATGCATGGGAAGAAGGGGGAGGGAGAAAGAGGGAAAGAAAGTGGGCAGAAGGAAAGCGAGAAAGAGGGGGAGGAAGGGAGGGGAGCAGAGGGGAGGGCAGGGGGAAAGAAGAGAAAGGAAAGGAAAGGAAAGATTTTATTTTTGTGAAGAACATGTAGTTGCTGTGTCATAATCCAAGCCATGAGGCGCCCCCAGCCCAGACCTGGCACAGACCCAGCACAAGCCCCGAAGCGCAGCTGCCTGTCCAGCTCAGGACGCAAGGCAGCCAAGGGTGTGGATCTGGTGCAGGGTTTGGAAAACAACAGCCCCACAGACGTTACAGCCTGTGCCACAGGAACCGAGCTCCACGAGGTGGGAAACGTACTCCCTCCCCGTCGCTCTTCCCCCAGACCTAGGAGCGGCCATCGGTTCTAGGCAGCTTCAGGAACCTCCACAGATGTCTTTCAGCAGAACTCGCTCCAGCCCCAAACTCTGAGCTCATCAGGTCAGGCAGGATGCGTTTCAAAAATAAGCCATCATTCCAAAAGAATGTGTTATTCTTTCCCTTAGCAAAAAGGAAAGCCCCCCGCTTTGTCAATTTTTGTACAACAGCCTTTGCTCTCACCTAAATGTAAGGCCTGAGGAAAGTCCAACTTTTTGCTCTGGAAAAAAATCACAGTACCTGGTTAGATTTGGGCACAATGTCCAGCAGAAATTGTATATCTACTCTGTGCCTCGCACTGCTAACTATGCTACCTGAAGCCTATTGTCTATGTAATCTACAAAGTTCTAGAAATCAAGCCAAGTGTAAATAAAATTCCCCATTAAAAGTAAATGCTTTGAAAGTTATTTTCCCAGTATATATCTAATGGTATAGCCCATGCTTATAACGTTCAAGGGGAAAAGCAGGAGTTAAAATTCTATATACAGTATAAAAAATGTTATCATATATTTAAGAATAAATTGAAAACCTGAAAAGTCACATAGTCATCTTTAAAAATTCCATTAGTGGTTTAAAACTGACAAATAAGGTGGGCATGATGGTGCACATCTGTGATCCCAGCACTCAGGAGGCTGAGGCAGGAGGATTGCCGTGGGTTCGAAGCTGATGTGAGCTACATAAGCAAGTTCAAGGCCAGTCCATGCTACACAGTGCAATTCTGACTCAAAAAACAAAACAAAACAAAACTTATAAATATAAATTACTCTGGTATACAAATCATCTTGCAGAAAAATTCTACCAAATTTTAGTGACCCAATCTTATGGAAATTCTTCTAGACAGGAGAAAAACAAGGAACATTTCCTAGCTCATCTGATAAAGTCAGTATAATGTGAAATCAGGCCAAATAAGCTCAGTACAAGAAAATAAAATTATAGCCCACATTCACTCATGAACCCAGATGTGAAATTTCTAAATAAAATTTTAGTAACTCCAACCCAACAGTGCATTAAAATAGTAACTATTGTTATTATTATTATATCCAAAGCATCTTGAGCGCAAATATAAGGATAATTTAATTTCAGAAAATTTCTGCACATAACTTCCTCATTAACATTAAGAGGAAAAAAAATTAATGAATGCAGAGAAAAAAATTTATAAAATTCAATTCTCATTCAAAGAATGTAAATATTTGCAAAAGTAGGACAAAAACTTCTTTACTTTGGTAAAAGGTATCTACCATAACACAAATCAAACATCACATTTAACAAATAACAGAAGCATTCTCTTACAAAATTTAGAAATGAGAAAGATGCGATGCTACGTATTTTACTTAGAAAGATAGGACAAGAAACATCCATGAGAAGAATGAGGATCAAAAAGAAACAAATGGTCATGGTTACAGATAATATGATAATATTCACAGAAAATTCAAGAAAATCCACAAAGTATTATGCTTAATAACAGACTTCCAGGCCAGGGATTTAGCTCAGTGGCTTAAGCGCCTGCCTGGCAAGCGTGAGGTCGTGAGTTCGATCCCTGGTACCAAAAAAAATAAAAAATAAATAATAATAATAATAATAATAGACTTCTATTTGTTGCATATCTCTCTATATAAAAAAATCATACAGGTCAACAGTAATCAGTTAGAAAATACAATTTGTCAAAAAAAAAAAAAGTGCAACTCATTCACAATAACAAACAAATAGCCTCAAGGTATTCCAGAAAGAATTCTAATAAATTACGTGAATGCCTTTGTGAAGAAAAATAGAAATGTTTACTGAAAGGCAGGACAGAAGCCCTGGGTAAATGCAGGACTATGACTGTTCATGGATGTAAAGACTTAATATTTTTAAAGCTATGAATTGTCAAATTAATTTTCAAATTCTAAGCAAGCCCCATAGAAATATTAATACGATCTTTTGCAGAACTTAACAAATTGGTCAGAAGATCCAACAATAACCAAGATAAATGAGGGCACATATCCTATCAACTGTCAAAGATTATAAAACTATAGTAAAATGGCATAGGAACACACAGATAGACCAATGGCACACAGACATCATGAGAATGCGACGTGACAGAGGAGGCATACCAGATCAGTAACAATAAGATGAATCATTTAATAAACTGAGTACTTTATGCAGAAGATGAAATGAGATCATTGCCTTTCACCAGTCACAAAAATAATCTCCAATCAGATTACAGTCTTAAATACAGAAAGCAGGCTGTTCAAAAAAATGAGAAGAAATATAAGGAGCTACCTTTACGATGGGATAGGAGAAGATGTTTTCAGGCATGACACTAAAACTATAGAAAATAGATGTCACTGCTGTATACACAGAAGACAGTATAAACGCAGATTAGGAGGAGAGGTGTAAAGTGAATCCAAGTGGTAGAGAGCAGTTTAGAGTACAATGTGTAAAAGGCCTGCCTGCAGGATTGGCCTGTGGCTGGCCTCGGGAACTTGGGTGTCACAAGGGTTCCCACCACTCTCAGAGCTGGTAAGCATTGCTCTCTGTGCCCAAACTGCCTGAATAAATATTGTGGTTTATATGCTAAATACCCGCTTTCCATCTAGAAGTCTGAAATTTTGGTGCATGCGAGACTCAGAATACCTGCATGACCAGCTCCTAATAAAAATCTTTCTGTGTGTGTTGTATTGGGGATGGAACCCAGGACTTTCATACTGAGGAAGATCCTCATTTGTTTGTTTGTTTGTTTGTTTTGAGATAGGGTCTCATTAAGTTGCTCAATTGCCCAAACTAGTGAACCTTGTGACCCTCCTCCTGCCTCTGCCTCCCAGTGCTGAGATTACAAGTATGTACCGCCATGTTCAGCTCTCCAGTAAAAATCCCGGTCACAGAGTTTCTAACGAGCTTCTCTGGTAGAAAACACTTAGCGCCTGCTGTCATCATTTGTTTCTGGAGGAACTGCGTCTTGTGGGATTCTCCTGGGAGAAGACCCTTGGAAGCTTACTCTCAGTTTCCTCCAGACTTCACACCTTGTGCCTTTCTTCCCTCTGCTAATTTTTCTATGTGCATTTCCACCAAAGCTTTGCTCCATGACCATATGCGAGTCCTGCACGCCTCCTAGGCAGTCAGCAAACCTCTGAGTGGTCTTGGCAGTTGCCCCCAATATCCAACACAAGACTCACATTCCAACCTCCAAAATTCAATTATAAAAAATGGATATGAAAAAGATGAGCACTGCTGTGAGAAAATAAAAAAAAAAACAGGCAAAAGAAATGAATATTCTTTGATAGGAGAATCCCATAGCCAATAAAACTATGAAAAGATATTCAATTTCAAATTAAAGCAAGATTCCCAATCTTTACCTGATTGGCAGAATACTAAAGTCTGAAATACAGAATGGGGGTAAGATGGTAGAGAAACCACTTGGGAGAACAACCTGGCATCATCCACCAAGTTGAAGATGTATGCAAGAGCAAGAGAGGCGTGAAGTCAACTTGCAAGTCTTGTACAAGGATGTTCACCTCGGCACTGTTTGTAGTAGGGAAACAGTGGAAAAAGCCTCGGTGTCCATGAAAAGAAGAGTGGAAGAGGAAAACCATGATGTGGTCATGCATTACAGAGTCTTTCGTAGTGAAACTAAATTGGCAGATAAATCCTGAAACTAATGTCAAGTTCTCTACTGATAGCGTGCTATAATTGTGAATAATTTTAAAACACAAAACATACAGTATACACTTTACTATTATATAATATGCCTACATACAAGACATACAGGTATTCATGAGAGGACATATGAGGCTAATTTTCATTATCTCTAAGGAGAAAGTGGGACAATGGAATCAGAAGAAAAGGGGAAATGAGAAACCCTCAACGATGATATTTTATTACATCTGAAGTAAATATATATGGATGGACCTTGGGTCATAAACTTCTTTTCTGTAGATCTAAACTTCTGAATTATTTCATAATTTTAAAACAGTGGTAGAGAATACTGTTCAACACAGATAGTTAGAGGACCTTCTATTAAGCAAGAAAATAGTATTTCCTCAGTTTCACAGTATACCAAGTTACAGAGACACAAGTTAAGACTGCCTTCAGGCCAAATGTCAGTATTATTATAACCTGTCTTGCACAAACTCCAAAACAAAGTATTCCTCCCCAGGTCAGTTCTGCGGATGCAGTATCTAAATTATATTATCTTAAACTACAACTACAAATCAGGAGCTGACATAAGCATATGTCATTGTAGCAAGACAGGAATTCTGTTGAGCCATTAAAACTCACCTCGCTCTATTATTGATGCCCCTGCCCTCCTCCACTAACTGCCCCTCCGCCCTCATTCCTTACCAAGCAAAAGCAAAGTCACCTTTATTCTAACTTCAACACATGTCTCTCCATAGGAACCTGCAAGAACTCCAAAGATGTAAAATCTCTATAAAAGCTTCTTCAGTGAGAGAGAGAGACAGACGGACAGAGACAGAGACAGGACAGAAAGAGAGACAGAAACAGAGACCATATTAAATGTATAACACCCCAACAACTGGTTCCCATTTAGGGTTCAGATTGATTTACAAATCAATTTCCTCACAGTGCCATTTAGTGTCTATTTCCATAGGAGAATGTACATCAGAGACATTGACAAACATTGCACACAGAAAAGAGGAAATAAATTCACAAATCAAGTTCTGTTTAAACTACTGTGGGGGCTAATGATGTGTTTGCTCAAAGAGAGCTGTGATGTGGAGGTTTAACCATAAAAGCGACAAAGTGTTATCTAAGCCCGGATCCCTGCTGTGAAGTGCATATGAGCATCTCAAGTCATTAGGATTTAGTTCTTGGCATGAACAACATTCATCACGGCAGGGCATGCAAAAGCAAGAGAGCTGCTTCGGCAATCATTAGTAATTAGCGATTTTGGTAATATCGTTCCCAGATCCAGAAAGTAGCCAGTGCCCAGTCCTTGGACAAACATGAGTACCTTCATACACGAAGACAGTCGGGGAGGCACAGTGCGAAGCTGGAGGCCTTCGAGAAATCTGGAAGATAACCATGCCCATATGCAGGCAGGGAAAGCGCCAAATCCCTTGAGTGAGCCGGTGCTGAACAATGGCTCTCAGACTGCAGGTAGCTCAGACACGAGGTCCCTCTACTGCCAAGACAGCAGCACCCCGACCAGCACTGCTGAAGCTCAGTATCTCATCCATGCGTTCAACTACTTTATACCAGCAGCAGTTTGAAAACAAGGAGGGAAGAAAAAAACCAAGCAATGTGTCTTAGGCGTAAGCCTCACACCCACCTGGGAGGCTAAGAGCATAACGAGGCCATCTGAATGTGCATGGCCGTGTGGGCACTGTTGGTGGAGTGCCTAACCCAAGTAGCCGCCCTCACCCTCCCAGTCTTCCTAGACTGCGGACAAGAACCAGAGCTAACGTGGGTCCCTAGTGAGCCAAGGGTGTCTGCTGCAATGTCCCCTTGCAGAGTTCCAGTAAGTTCAAAGAGCAAGAGGAAAAAAAACAAAACAGTAAGGATTTCTAAAGAATTAGGCAACAAAATACAACAGAGGCTCTTCCCCCTGCTCTGCTCTTTTCTCCAAAAAGATGAGTTTTTAAGAGATGGCTGATATTTCCTCATTGTGTCATGCTTATTGATTTTCATATTAAATCCAAAATGGACCGTACAATCTTCAGGATCCTGCAAGTCTCCCTACCCAACTCTCCAGTCCATGCACCATTAGCCCCTCGTGCCCACCTCCGGGTCACTGGGACAGATGATTGCTGCAGCCCCAGCCCACGTCCGCTTCCCTTTCCAGCACGTCTGCTGCCCTTCTCTCCCCATCAGCCTGTGCCACCTCAAAGATTCACTAACTTTAGAACTAGGAGAGTTAGCTCAGTGGTAGAGCATGTGCTTGGCATTTGTGAGACCTTGGATTAATCTCTCCCCAGAAATCACTTACTTTCTATTCCCCCAACTGACTAAAACTTTACATATTTACTAAACTCTCATGCAGCCACATCGGCAGGCCCTGGAAGGAACACAGAAGTAGAGCAGTTTCCATCGAGAAGGGTCTGGCTGCATATTTACTCCCCAGCCACTCCGCACCTGTGTCAGGGTGGCGACACACAGCTGACATTTGTGTGCATGTTCTTGCCTTACAAGCGAGCTTTTCACACCCCATCTATTACAATAATGTCTCCAAAGAACCCAGCATATAACTCTGCAAACAATGGAATTCCTTTGCCCTCTAACCTAAGAAAAGGTCCCAAATTTTTGCTTTAGGATTTTTCTATATTGGTGATATTTAACAACTTTGGTGGTATGAACATTAAATGATCAAAATGTATTGATTCCTTGTTGACCATGGAGACTGGGGCAGGGGTATCCGTCTGTCTCCCCAATGAAATACACACTGGCCAGCATCCTGAGCAAGGCCCTGGAGACCTGCTGTTCTAGTGGGAGTTAGTCTTCTAGCTGCTAATTTGTGGTGAGGCCACAAAGATCCCAAAGGTGGGTCAGGAAAGCACCAGGACTCAGATACAGGGCAGAGGCTAATGACCAACACAGGTGATGTTTCAAATATTTCAACGTCCAGTGCAGTTGTCCATGTGCATACCAGTTACTTATCAGCCCACTTACTTTTCGGCATGCCAGCTGCTGATAGCATCACCCACCCTGGGCAGACTGATTCTAAAGAGCAGAACCTGGAATCTGGTGGCACTGAGTAGTAGCCTGGGCTTATACCTAAAAGTTGCAACTTTGATGGGAGGGGTCTTTATAAGAGTGACATTTGAAGAAGCAAAAATTCCAAGGCTGTATCTTTGTGTCTTTTCTTTATTATGCTGTAAATCTTTTTGGGTTTTCTTTCTTTTTGAAGTACTGGGGAGAGAACCTAGGGCCTGATGCCCAGTAGACAAATGCTCTATCCCTGAGCCACACCCTCAACCTCCGCTACAAATCTTAAATCCACCCACAACTGATCTAGAAAACCACACAGGCTATTCGGCAACCCTTTCAAAGGACTATAGTCTACAGACAGGGTGGAGCCAGGTGTGTGAATTAAGAGCTTCCCAGAGGCCTGCCGTCTGCTGAGAACCTACAGTGTCTGGATTCACCCCATCAGCAAAGGGTAACAGTAAGGCTCAGCATTCCCCAAACTTCCCACCTTGGGACCTCATGGAGGGTGACAGTATGCATAGGTAAAGTCTTTGGTCATCAGTAAACCTCCATCATGGTATCTCAGGGGTACAAACCACAACAGACATTAGGCAGTTAGGGATGAGGACAGGTCAGGCAGGCACCAGATGAAGATTGGGACAGCACTGGGATCTGTAGTCTTCCAGTTCTATTACTTAGACCCAATCTGTTAAGAGTCAACTCTCTACTGAACTTTTTGTTGTCACTTGTTTTTCAGAGAAGATCACTCTATGAAGTCCAGGCTGGCTTTGAACTTACTACGTGGCCCAGGCTGGCTTCAAACTTCTGGTAATCTTCCTGCCTCAGGCATCCCAAGTGCTGGGATTCCAGGTATGCGACGTCACTCTGACTCCAAACTTTGTTTTTTATTCTTAGTTTTTCATTAACCCACCACTTAATTCATGCGCTTCCTGTATAGAATTCAATACTGTACAGATATAAAAAAAATATATAACAATGAATCTCAGTACTAAATTTAGACTAAAACGTCTCAAGAAGTAGGTGTTGGGGTTATAGCTCATTGGCAAAGCACTTGCCTAGCATGTGGGAGGTCCTGGGTATGATCCCGGCACTGCAAAAAAGAAAAATCAAAACACTCATCCTTTCATGGATTTTACTAACTGTTGCAGTAAAACCAGTTCTCATGGCAATATTCCAGCTGTCATTCCACATTTCTCAAGAAATATCGTGAATTGTCTAAATACAAACTGGCTCTTAGAAGAAAATACAGAGTGATATTTAGGGAAATTTTTCTTAGAAGATATGCAAAATGCATAAACAATATAGAAAAATATGGGTAACTCTGACTATCCTAAAGTTAAAAACTTGTACAATAAAAACTTTTTAAAAATGGTGAAAAGACCAACCACAGAGGCAAGCACACCATAAACATAACTAAAAAAGTTATTGTTTAGAATACAGAAAGAACCTTTAAATTAGGAAAAACGAGACAAGCATCTAAGAGGAAAATGATCCAAGGATGTGAGCAGATAGTTTATAGGGGGGACACTTTTAAATGGCAAATGGCAAATGCCAAAATGACCAATCTCAAGAGGAGTTATGAGAGTGCTAATTAAAACAATGAAATGTAACTTCTGATTCATTTGATTGACGAACATTTAAATTTTGATAAGATCAAGTGCTGGCAAGGGAGAAACAGCATGGGCATGTCCACTGGAACAACCACTCTGAAGAGCAATTTGGCAATAATGAGAAGTTAAAAACAAGTGTATCTATGACCTGACAATTTCTCTCTTGTTTTCTATGATATATATATTTATATATATATATATATTAGAAAACTTTCTTCCATGATATATGCCATTATATGATTATATATCATATTTCTATGATATACATGTATCAGAAAACTTCCATGTAGATGCAAAAGAAATACACAAGAATGTGCACAGAAGCATTCTGGGTAACAGAGTAAAAAATGTGCCAAATGTTGGTCAACCATAGAAGTAAATACACTACATATTTACACAGCGAGATCCATGCAACAGCTAGTACTATACCAGTGTGATCTTGAATAAATTTCATAAGCATCACATTGAGTGAAGAAGTAAACTGCAGAATGTTATACACAATATGCCATTTGCATGCACCTTTTTAATAGCTCAACATTATATATGATATGTTATGTAATTATATTTTAGATATATTATGTAATTATAAAGCTCAAATTGGAACATCATGCACAGAAATGATTAGCACAAGTTACTTTAAAAGTTGTGACTGTAAAGGAGAATAGAAATCAGAAGGAAAACACAGGCAGCCTCTGCTAAATGTTTATCAATTCAATTGTGTAAAATAAAATAGGATCTGAAGCAAAAAATGACACAGGGCTAAAATCTGATAAAGCCATTGATGGACATTCAATATCCCTTCTCTATTCTTATCTGTATGTTTGAAATATTTTTGAATAACTATGAGTTGGGCTTGGGGATGTAGCTCAATGGAAGAGTAAGTGCTCTGCATGTAAGAGGCCCAGGGTACAATCTTCAGCACAGCAAAAATAAAATAATAAAAATAATGGTGAGTTTCAAGATACTCCTTTAAATCTAATAGGCATTTTACTCCTGTGTCTTGAGTAAAGAAAGATGTGCCAGTAGAGGATATGATATAACGAACAGCATGGAGGTTCTAGAAGACACAGGAAGTTTAAGGAATGGTGTATTAGTCAGTTTTCATTGCTGGCACAAAATACCAGATGTATAGAAATTAAAGCAGAAAAGGTT
The DNA here is from genome assembly GCA_004365215.1 of Cuniculus paca. Lineage (NCBI taxonomy): Eukaryota > Metazoa > Chordata > Mammalia > Rodentia > Cuniculidae > Cuniculus > Cuniculus paca. Next base: position 10,278 of record RJWT010018375.1, read on the forward strand.
TATTCCACTCATGGTTTCAGAAATTTGAGTGCAGAAGAGCACAATGGAGGAAAACTACAGACCTCACCACAACCAGGAAGCAGACAGGAAGAGGAAAGAGCCAGAGAAAAGATACACCATTCACAGCTGCAGCCCAGACCCACCTCCTCCAACCAGGACGCACCTCCTAACAGCAACTCGGCTGATGAACCCACCAATGGGCTAATCCATCAATGATGAGGTTAGCACATTCATGGCCTCACCACCTCTCTAGGGCCTACTTCTAAACACATGAGCCTGTCAGAGGACATTTTAGATCAAACTGTAGCAAACATCAACTCACTCCTGCCATCTGGAGTAGCTGGGTGAGGCTGGGTGAGTTGGGAATGAGCTCAAAGTCCAGCCAGGGGGAGCTGAGGTTGATTCCCCAAAACAAGTACCATCAAGACATTGCTGCTATTGCTGCTGCTGCTGCTGCTGCTAAGCACCTGCCCAAAGGAGAGCAAGCCGTGTCTGCTGCCCTGGCTGCTCATCTTGGACCTGCACAGTCTCTAGCACTGCATGCAAGGAGGACCAATTTGTGGTTTAGATCTAAAACATATCCCAAGAGTCTCATATGCTCCAAAATGGGACTTTGGAATATGAATGGATCATGAGGACACAGCACTCATCAGTGGAATAATTAATTCATTGATTAGTTCGTAGTTGATTGTGCTGTTAGAAGGTGGGGCCCTCTGTTGGAAGAGGTAAATCACTGAGGATATTCTTTTGGAGGTTATTATTTCACTTTCTGGCTCTTCCTTTCTCTCTGTGTTATGGCTTCCATACATACAACAGCTTTCCTCTGCATGTTTTTCTACCACACTGTGTCTGCCTTGGAGCCAACTAACCATTGACTGAACCCTCTGAAACTGTGTGCCAAATAAACTCCTTTAAGTGGTAGGTGTCAGATATTTTAGCACAGCAATGGCAAAGTGAAAGTAACTAATATAGAAAATTCACTGCAAGGTAAGGGAGGGTTTGGGCTAGCTTCTGTCCAGGCACCAGACTATGACCTATCAGGACCTAGGAGTTAAGATTCTGCTATTCTGCTTGTCCTTGTTCTCTGCAGTGAGAATTCATGCCCATCTCCATAGTCCACCTTTCTCCTACTAAGAGTCAAACCATGGACTGTGGACCTCCAACCTCCACAGTGTTTGGACACCAGCTCTTCCAATTGGTTCCCTTTGGTCAAATTGCCTTTGGTCTACAACCTGCCAGCTGCCCCTCCTTGTCCTCAATCCTTGTCCCATACATCCTCATGCTTTGTGGTTTTTTGCTAACTCCAGTCACAAAGACATCTCACCTCCTGGCTCCTTACTACTACTTTCTTTGGAAATGACATCCCCAAGTCTTTCAGAGCCACCCACGGGAAATACTGACAATAACAGGTAAGAGGGAAATAAATTCTTCACTGTTTACCATGATTTTCCTGGCGGGTATACCTGACATGAAAAACAACAGCTTAATATGGCTCAGCAGTAATCTGCTTCCCAGTCCAGAGGCCTCCAAGACCCAGTGACAGGAGAAGGTGGAGATCCAGGGCCCCTGGGAGGTCAGGCTGAGCAAGTAATGTGGGATGGGCTGCAGTCCCCTCCCTTGGGGCTCAGGGTAGAGAGACAGCAAGCACTTTTCCATCTAATTCCCCAGTCACTCACATGCGGCTGTCTCTCCAGGGATTTTGACCCACCCTGGCCTCCCTGAGCCACCTGGCCCCCACCAGCCATCCTTGGTCTCTGGCAGGTCCTTGGAGCTTCCTGGCTTCCTGATCCTTAATGTCTTCCACCTCCTGAAGTTCTCTAAACACATTATTACTTTTCACACTTAGACCTTTCCTTTTCAGTACTAGGGATGGATTCAGGCAAGCTCTCTACCACCGCGCTCCACCTCCTGCCCACCTGTATCCTTCTGATAGAACCATTCACGAAAACTTCCCATGTTACTCTTATACTCAGCTCCATTCCCACTCACTTCTGACCCTAAAAGAGCCTTTGGCAGTTAGTACATATGAGACCTCTCTTACCATTTTAAAAATTTCCCTAGAAGATAAAGATTAAACATAAACCCAGGAATCTGAGGACAATGGTATTTCCTCCACAGTAATCACACACACCCACATGTATATATATGCACCTTATTGTAAACAAATCCTAAATGTAAAATTTCAGAGTTCCAGGATTTATAAAACAGCAAATGAATTCTACAAATTCTAAGTTACAATTTTCAGGATGGGGGCATGTACTCGAGGGTGTGGTTCTGCAACTAATTCTGCAAGTTATGTCCTACTTCCCACCTCCCATAAGAAAAGGAAAATAAAGGAAAACATGTTTATTACCAGATGCTTCTGTAAAATGAAAAAAAGTAGTCACATAGACTCTGAAACTCACTAGGCATTGGAAGAATTCCTAAAGATCAGAGACAACGGGATTCACAGGAAGCGATTCTAGTGACAAAGGAAAAATATACTGTCAAGAAAGCTTTTGGAAAGGAAAATACTAGAACATTCAGAAGATGGTTCTAACTATAATCCTTGCTGGCAGGTTCAAAAATGTTGTAGTCACCTATTGTGGCATTTATCCTAGTGTTTTGATTAAAGTCAATGCAAAGAACAAATTCAATTTCTGGTAAATCATTAAAATGTAGCTCCTCTGGAAAATGATTCAGATGGCTGTTTTTATTAGCTCATGACCTTTTCTATTGGGCTCAAATTGATATTGTTTTTTTGCCCTGTGCAAAATCATTATTTTCTGTGGGACTTCAGCTTGATTTCTGCATGGAAAACAGAGGAACATGGGGCAGTCTCAGGGAAATAACCCAACCGCACTTCACCCATTGTCCACCAAGCACCATTCTGCAAGTAAGACAAATGGCTTGGTGGGGGAAAGAGAAATGAGGCAGAAAGTAACACCCTTTTGTTATATGGTCGAAAATAAAAGTTGGGGTAAAAGAAGCCATGATTCCATACAAGGACTCCTCAAAGTCGAGTCTGAACTTTACCGACCCTCAAAACTAAGAATGGAAATTGAGAGTAAGTATTCAGAATCTTCTGCAGCACGTGACTGATTGCGTGTGACAACTGCTCTTAATCATAAGCTAAGGCCTACATTTTTGTGCAGCTTCTGGGCTTTGTTTGGCTTATAGACTTTTCTGTTTGTTTTCATTGTCTGTTACGAATGTGTTAGTCCACAACATATTGGAAGGTTTAAAAACTGGTCCTTTGTCACATTTTGAGAAGCAGTGCTTTATATGCCTTGTCAATATTTCAAAGATCAGAGTTTTGTGATTCTTGAATAACAATATTCTAGTTTGCAGAGAAATGTGTGGATTTTCTGGAATACTCCAGAGTAGACCACTCTGTACAAAAGATAGCACTGCCAGCAAAGAATGGGAAGAAATGTGTTTCCAAAAACTGAAAGGAATAAACCGGCAAGTCCCACAGGGACTTTTTGGTCATGATGTCTATGGGCCCCCTAGGCCTGCAGCTTCAGTTATCAGTCTCCACTGGGGAACAGTTTCACTAAGCTGGGGGATTGGGCTTTCCCACAGCTGGGTGATCACTGGCACTGTTAGCCACCCAAGGCTTCCTGGGTGCTAGAGAAGCGATTTCCCCTGTAACAAAAACTCCGCCCAGATGGCTTCCAGGAGCCAATGGTACCTTGAAATTGGTGGCAGGAGGGCAGACTTGTGAACAGAGAAATCAAATGTGCCATCTGTCTACAGAGAAGGGAGGTTAAACACTCACATCTGCTACAGGTTTTAGGGTAATGATGGGTTTTGGGGGTGCATAGTGTGAGAGAGCGCTGCAGGTCACATCTGTCTAATTCAGGTCTTGCTGTTGCCAAAGAACACACCACCAGGAGCAATGGCACAGGAGAGGAAAAAAAAAGAGACACAAGGAAGGATGTAAGGGAAGAAAGAGGAAAGGAAGGAGGTAAGCAAAGAAAGAGAAAAAAGATCAGGAAAATAAGCAGTTAGCCACACAGTTCTAAGACACCACATTGCTCCTTTCAGTGAATGCTGCTGTTTTGTAAGCCTAAGGTGGTCTGTGATGATTAGTGACCAGAGGCTCTCATCCCAGTTTTGCCTCAAGTAATACTGGACAAGTTCCTTCACCTCTCTGTAGCCTGCTTTTCTATCTGCAAGATGAGGGTACTGAGCTATGTGACCTCACTCATTTATTCAAGCAATGCGTATTTATTAGGCACCTGGCACAAGACAAGCATGGCACTCTGGGCTGGAAATACAGCAAGGAGCAAGCAGAGAGGGTCTCCACCCTTGTGACTTATAGCGGCCACATGGCTCCTGCAGGGACTCAACACCAGCACTGCGGGACTCTATAGTACGTGCCCTTATTTCTACCCCTTTGTGTTGTTAGGTTTAGTTTTCTTTTCCAGAGTAGGAAAAAAACTCAAGCATCATGAATTCACAAAATAACTGATGCTCTTTAAAAACCGACCATTTCAATCTTGTAATGTATAAAACAAATTTAATGCAGAACTCATGATCAACAGTATTGGTTCACAAAGAAGTTTATTTTGAAATTCTTTCACATGACAGAAATCCTATACTGTCGTTCACATTTTAATGATCACACTATTGATGGAGTGTCAATTATATCCCAGATACAAGGTTAAGCTATTTCCTATGCATATCCTTTAATTTTTCACAACAAGGCTATGACATGGGTAATATTTCGTCCCCATCTTGTAGTTAAAAACAGTTGATGCTGAGTAAGATTAAGACCAACTTGCCCCAAGTCCCTCGGCTGATAGATGATAGATCCAAGATATGAATTTAGTTAGCACTTAACATGCTCAATTTTTATATCTAGTCACACCTTGTTCAAGGAACACAAGTTTTACCAGCACCTTGTAGTGTTCTGGGAAAATGATAAGTATTTCTTCCTCTAACAGCTCAATAACCTATCCAAATAACAACCCCGTATTTTACTCACCTGTCTTGAAACTGCACACATGGTTCCCATTTAGCACAGCGACTGGGGATATTTTAAACTGTACTCCAGTTGAAACTATCATAATCAAAGCTATTCGATACTCTGTGGGTCTTTCCTATCTACATCCTGTACACATTTCTTAGCAGAAATTAAAAGGCCCATCTTATTGAACCAGCATGAATTTTCATTTCGGCAAGGGACACCCACCTTTAATTAACTGTGGGCTTGAAAGCACAATCTTAAAGAGAGTAACCATCTAATTTACGAATATCTTAAATTTGCAAATATTTTCTGAAACACATCAATTGCTGAGAAAGGCTAGTGGTGCCACCTCCACAGGCAATTAAGTCCAGTGAGGGACGAGGGAGTGGGGGACGAAAGGACAGCGTCAGCTGACACCTCCTGGCTGTTGCACAGACAAGAGAGTGGGAAGCAGATCTCTGCAGTCTGCCTTGGAAAGCCAGGGCCGCCTCCTGCAGAGCAGCCTGCACACCACCGGGTGTCCAACAGATTGGCTAACTAACAGCGCCCAGGGCTGCTGGTGGAGGACACTGTTTTAACACAACAGGCTTTTTATTCTCTTAGAGACGCTTAATAGCAGGCTGGTGTTGCAAGGCTGGCAAAGGAGCCCCCTGCTGAGCTCATGCAAGTCAAAGCTTTCCATCAACTAGGGGAATTCACAGCTGAATAAATTATGTGCTCTGGCCTTCCCTCTTAGTAGGCCCCAGGAAGAGGACCTTCCCACACAGGGACTGAAGCACCAGAGGCCAAGAAGCCTGTCCCCGCATGACCCAGGAAACACAGCTGCCTCGCCAACAACTCTGCCATGCTAGGGACTCCATCTAGTCCTTCAGTACCTCCTCACAGCTCAGAGAATCCAGAGTCACCAGGCAGCACTGTGCCCTGGAGACCGGTCTCCACTCAGTGCCCAGCCAAAGCTGTCAGCCAGGTGTGTGTCCATGCATGTGTGTGTGTGTGTGTGTGTGTGTGTATGAGTACACGTGTGGGTACCCCCTAGGAGTACTCAGGTGTAAAGCTATTAGTGCTTACTTAAAAGCACAGACGGAGAGTCCAATTAGACAGTACCAAAGTTCCTTCACTGAGAAATAAGTTAGGAAACAGGCCATTTTCAGTCCTTAAATTAATATCATTGGTTCATACAAGAAATTACTTTTATTGAGCTGGGCACTACATGGAACACTCTCCATGCATTATCCCTGGAAATCTTCACAGTCATCCTCTGAGACAGGCACTAACATACTTGTGTGACTCAGCCTTCCATCACAGTGACAAACACCTGAGTGTGAAGATCAGCTTACAAGGAGCAACAGTTCATTTGGGCTCATGGTTTTGGAGGTTTCAGTTCATGGTCTATTGGCCCCATTGCTTTTGGGCCTGTAGTGAGGTAGCACATGGGGTGAGAGCATTTGGCAGAAGAAGCAGCTCTCACTTCACTTCAACCACCAAGTGAAAAAGAGGAACAGGAAGGGCCAGGACCCCAGTATCTCCTCCAAGGGTATGCCCCAGTGACCTCACTTCCTCCCCTAGGCCACACCTCCTAAGGTTTCCATCACTTCCAATGGAGACACACTGAAGAATCTTTAACACATGAGCTTTTGGGAAACATTCAAGATCCACACTACAGCAGTATTGTCATTTTATAACAATGCAAATAAGAAAACTATGAGAAAAGAAAAACTGATATTCAGAGTATAAGTCTATCATTGGTTAAGAGATTAAAAGAAAAAAGTGTAGGAGGGCAGAAAGAAAGTGGCAGGTAGCAGATAATGGATCTTTGATCTGGATGAACATACTGAAAAAGTGTTTAGTGCTTCTCAAACCTTATTGTACATGCAAATGGCATGATATTAAGTAGTGCAAATTTTATGCCAGGTGTGGCAGTGCATGACTGTAATTTCAGCATTCTGGGAGGCTGAGGAAGGAAGATCTCAAGTTCAACACCAGCTTGAGAAACTTAGTCACTTAGCAAGATGTTAACTCTAAAGAAAGTTTTTTTAAAAAGAAAATTAAAAAAGAGTTGGGATAGCTCAGTGCTAAGGCCCTGATTCAATCCCCAATATCAAAGAAAAAATTTTTCTTTTGCTCTAGTAGGTCCAGAATAGAACCTGGGATCCTGCATTTCTAACACAACCCCAGAGGATATCTTGTCGTTAGTTAGTCCTTGGGTCCCCCTTTGAGCAGCAAGGTACTAAGAATGAAAACAAGGAAAATCATTTTGTATAAGAAATTCTGCATCAAGTTTTATCAACCTGAAAATGAGGTCTGTGTCATTCCATAATTTTTCTGTAAATTGGAATATTTCACAATGACTGAAATGTGCAACATGACTTAAAAAGTAATGCACTTACAAGGCAAATTCTGCAAAACGATCATTTCTTTCAGGGGTCCATGAGCCTCTGGAGGCATGGGACTATATCTTTGTCATTTTGTGTTATGTCCAGTCTCCAACAGCATGTTTGTCATTTACAGAGTGACTCAAATGCTGGAGGAGAAAGTAAGCCTGAAATTCCATTAGTGTCACAAATGAGATAAAGATGTCAGGTAATCAGGTGCCAGACTCTACAATTAGGGTAGTGTTGTAGTTTGGATCTGAAATGTCCCCAAAGGCTTGTGTTGTGGTCCCCAATGTCACTGGTTTAGAGGTAGAGCTTTTGCGAGGTAATTTGATCACTAAGCTCTGAGTTCATCAATGGATTCATCCATAGCTGAGCAGGCTATTGGAAGGTAGTAAAGACTTTAGAAGCTGGGGCAGTTGGGGGAAGCACGTCATGAGGTTATGCCCTAAGACTGTATACTTTGTCCCCAGACTCTTCTTTTCACTTAATTTGCTTCCTGGCTACTACTATGAGGTTAGTCACTTTCTCCACCACAATGTTGTCCCTTGCCTTGGGCCCAAGCTAATGGAGGCAAGTGACCATGGACTAAAATCTCTGAAGCCATGAGACAAAACAAATCTCTCCTCCTTTGAAGTTGTTTTTCTCAGGCATTTTGTTACACCAATAGACAACTGACTAACGCAAGCAGAAATAGCAAATAGTTTTCAATCTATAAGAAATGCAAATAGAGGGGTGGTCATCTGCTCTGTTATGTTGAGTAGAATTCAAAGGTTTCACTGTGGCTCAGGGGACAGGAGAACCATTGCCAAGATCAACCATGGTTGTCCAAAGTAACTCTGGAGGAAAGGCACATGTGGCATGTACAGTATTTGTGCCACCACTAGGTTAGCTTTTCCCAAGTCTAGATAACTTGAGGCTAACTAAAGGGAGGTGATGATGTACATAGATGTCCTCCATAATACACAATTATGGCTGGGTGTGGTGGCACATGCCTGTAATCCCAACACTCAGGAAGCTGAGGCAGGAGGATCACTGCAAGTTTGAGGCCAGCCTGGGCTACACAGTGAGACCTTGCCTCAAAAAAAATATTAAATTATAACCAAGGAGCATTATCTTTTTAATACCATAAAATACTTTTGATGGTTGTTAAGAGCTAAAAACCCAAATATACCTGTGCGTTTTCTTGCAATAAAATTTACCAAATTTAAAACTTAAAGGACAGATTAGCTAGCTCACTCATAAAATTCTTGGCTCACACATCCTTTAAATTTCTTTAAAATATTGTTCC
>RJWT010018376.1:0-18890 GCA_004365215.1 Cuniculus paca
ATTTTCTTTTCATTTCTACAGGGTTGTGCAGTTAAGAGTTTGCCTTAATCTCAGAAGAGACTTGAGACTTGAACTTTTCTGCAATGCTGAAACCGTTAAGACTCTGGCAACCCTTAGAGATGGACTAAAGGCCCTTTTACATAAAAGGATGTGCATGAGTCTTTAGGAGGTCAAAGGCAGAATGTTCTGGTTGATATTTAGATGTCCCCTCAAAAGTTCATGCAAGCATAAGTGGGGCTTTTTCAGAGATAAATTGTGTGATGCTGGGATTGATTCACAGTACAATGTTAAGATCAAGCGCACTAGGATTAAGGATGTGAGTGCTACCCTCCCTAAGTAGCCTGGATAAAATATAAGGGATCAAAAGAGCTCTGGTCTTTTCTTGTTACTTTGCTACCTTCAGTCAACCATGAACTATTTCTCCTCTAGGACACTTAACTGCTTTGCCACCTTGCCTTGGGGCCAGACAATTATGGACTGAAAACTCTACAAACTGCGAGCTAAATAAACATTTCCTCCTTTAACTTTGGTTTTCAGGTATTTAGGGTTAGCAATGACAAAAGTAACTAAGACACCAGGCTAAAAGATCCAATGAAGGTTTTTAACAATTTCAATAGTAACTTCAGTCAGGATATCTGGCTGGGTTCACTTCTCAGATTTCTTATGAGCTTTTTATGGAAACTTACAGGACTTTTTATATTTGTGTTGACCCTCCTCATCCTCCTTTGTATTTTTGGCCAATACGTACATAACAAAGTAATCCACATTTTCTCCACCTGGCTTCAGGCTATACTCCTATAACACATACTTGTCTTCCAACTATATCAGTGACTCTTTAGTTATGAAGATTTCTCATCTTTGTTGAATGTGTTTGGACAACAATTCTCTAAAGAAGAAAAAATACTTTGCCTCCCAAATAAGGTTTATCTTAGTCTGAACCTAGAAATACACTGAGGCTATATGAAGGGGAGGGTGATTATCCATAATTGCTAGTTGCAATAGATCCATACCATGCTTTATATCCTCTTTTACAGAATTCCCTCAGTCCCATAGACCCAGAAGGATAAGAGCTGCATGGCATCCACCATCATTAAGTGTACAACACTGTTAAGCGGCAAACACCTACAGAAGATGAATCCTCCTCCTTCAGCACCCAGTAAAATTTTTTGAGTGACCAAATCTCTCAAGGGAAATAGAACAGTAGTTGCCATGGGTTAGGACATGACTCCCTGTCAATCACAGGCTAATAATACCTCTCCATTAAATATTAAGAGACTGGGTCCTGCCTAGGGAGTTGCCTCTCTAACTCCAAAACAATGTCACAGTCAAAGAAGTAGCCCATAAATCAATTCTGAGGAACTTTCCCAACTCATTTTCAGATGGCAGAAACACTTCAAAGTGTCCAAAAACATTTGGCCAAGGACAAACTCATTACTCATTCATATAAGTTGGATCTCATGGATACAATTATAACAGTGAATTATGATGGAGGACATTTGCAGTTAACACATGTGATTCAGAATGAATCATCAAACATACTCAGGACAGCCCTCTGGGAGGAACTTGGACTCTTGAAAAGAAATAAATCTCACCCCCATCTACCCCTTGGGAATCATGCAAAATCCCTTTCGAGTGTGAGTACACTCCTCTTTGAGCATACTGTTACCTCAATAATCGTTGCTTGCTTGCTTTTTTGTATCTGTGTGACTTATCCCATTCTTTGTGACACACGAAAACCTGTACCCTTGGGACTCACCCACACCCTAGTAACTGGCACTGAGGTAAAATGTATGCACAGAGATTTTCAGATTTTTTAGCATTTTGTGTTAGGGATTAGGTAGTTCAAATGGTATAATAAATGCTAATTTGTAATAACTGCCAACAATTACCAACAAACATCTATTTTCAGACCTGATAGTTACTACGGTGTTGGGGTCAGATTTTGTATGATTCCTTTATATGGAGAGATATCATTTCCTAAGTAATAACTTCCATGGACTCTGAACCACCTCACTGGGTCCTTCCAATGCTGCATAATTTTCTAAATAATTTTCTAAGCTTGCAGAGTCTCTTAATTCATTGAATTTTTTCAACCATTGTATTTTCGCAGTATTTTCTTAACGTTTTTGTTTCTATTGCTTGTTCTGAAGGGCTTCAATCATCTTGACCAGTTTCCAGGAAAAGAGAACATTTGGAAAGAACAGTGGAGTAAAGAGCAAAATAACGATTGTGAGGAAATCATGTGAATGCCTTGTAGCCCTTTCCATAACTTCTCCAGTCTAGACTTTATGTGTTAGCCTCACAGTCTCAGGTTAATGCATGCTTGAGTAGTGATCTCTGATTTTGTACAGGGCTTGTCAGTGAGCCAGTTAATTGAAGATTACCCTTGGTTGCTGTCTTCTTTAGTTTTTGAATTTCCTGAGAAATTCAAATTCGCTCCACCTGAAGAAAGAAGGCAGCCAAGGTTTCATTCTTTTTAGCTACTGGAATAAAATGAAGCAGAATGAATCAATAAAGCTATTCAATATCTTAGTGTTAGAAAAGGATTAATTTACCTCCCAAAATAAAATTAAAAATGATTTCTAACAATACTTATGCCTATTCTAATTTTGTTCCACAATGCTACATGACATTTTAAAAAATGGAAATGGAGTTATACAGATGCCCTCTAGAAGGAATTCTCAATCACACGCTTCAGGTGTATAATTTCATCATTTGAAAAGAACTCTCTTCAATTTAGAATGTGTGAACATAAATGTTAATCCTCCATTTTTTCTTCAATAAAGCTGTTAATTAAATAGTTCTTATTTCTTCAACTGCTTTCATCAAAACTTCATAGGTTAGAATTTTTGAGGCAGTCTGCCAGGAAACAAGCAAATATTTTGGAAAACAGTAAGCTTGCTTCTCAAATTTCAGGAGATGGTTGACTGAAAATACATTTTAGAAGTGAGAAACCTGCCATTAACAAAGGAAATTCTCATATTATTCAAATGGAAGAAAAAAAATACATGTGAAGCAGAACAATTTGGAGAGAAAGAAAGACTTAGCGACTTTTAAAAGAATAATACCATGTAGACTAGAACTAAATTATTTTAACAAGACAAAAATTGAAATTATTTAGTTTTTCAGCAAATTGTGCTTCCATATATTGATGGAAAAATATTCTTTGAATAACTGGATTTTGTATGCTTCACATATTTACAGTTTCCCCTTCTTAAGAAGAGCCAGAAGCTACTGATGCAAAGTGACCTCTAATTACAGGCAGTATTGTCAGAACTTTCAAAAAGCACTTTAAAATTATTGAACCCAAATCCTAAGTGAACCAGGCTAACAACCAACACCAAATCATGGACTTAGAGGTGAATTCAGAGACAAAAAAAATTTGCTTAACTGGAGCAGAAGTCGCATGAGATACAAAATGATATGCAGTTTTGAGGGATATCTAGGGTCTGACTATAAACTAGATGAAAGTGAGAAACTGCTGGGGAGTCAGTGTCTTGGTGCAGTATGTGTTTTCATAAGCTTTATATCCAGAGATCCTCCAGGTTCATCTAGTAAGAATATGTTCCAGGCTCTGGAAAAGGGTGGAGTTGGGCTGTGCTGGGGAGGGGAGTAAACACTGAAAACTGGTAGCATTTTCTCTGTAACAAATGCTGCCAGATCCTAATTTTGAAACTTTGCTTTGTTTGGAGAAAGGAAACCATCTACAGTCCTACCCTCTTCAGTCTTATTTTATCATTTGGGAGGGCAAATCCCATAACTAACAAGAAATAATGATTCAAATAACTTCCTTGGGAATGATGCAAGTAGGGTTTGAGGCATGCAATTCATCTTTTCTATTAGACAAACAGTAGACTGCAATGACAAGGCACAGGTCAAATAAAATACTGATATTTATTTGGAATGTTATGGAAAGCCTCTTTCCTACAAACTTTCCATCACATGTAGTAGTATCAGGGTAGCAACAACTGAAAGGGCTGAGCAAATAGATTTTGAAGAATGAAATATAAATGTGACAGCCAATTTCTCATGTCAACAGTGTACACTCGTAGGGCAAAACATTATTTTGGATGTTTTGGTCAGGATGGTTTTGAATGCAATTTATTTTTCTAAAAAACTCTATGCTAAGGATGGACCCAGGGTCTCATGCATACATGGCAAGCATTCTACTACTGAGCTATGCTTCAGCACTTAGATAACCTTTGGGTAAAGCAGACTAAAATCATATTTGGGTAGGCATCATCTAAGCAGCTGAAGACAGAAGAACTGGCTCAGTGATCTCCCCAAGAAAGGGAGAATTCTGAGAGCAGAGTGCCTTTGCATTTGACCTGAATCATCAGCTTTTTCCTAATGTTAGCCTAATAGCCATCCTGTGGATTCTAGACTTAGCAGCTTCTACAGTTATCTGAGTTTAGTTTTTCTAATGAATTTCTTTCTTCTATATATGTATATATTCATAAACTCTGGCCTTGTTTCTCTGGAGAAGCCTAACAGATACAAAATAGAGACTCATAAATAAGAGGAAAGAAGAAAACAAACATACGAAGACAATTAAAAGACTGTGGTACCTGGACTTATAACAAACTGAAAACACAACCCAACTGGAAGCTAAATTAACATAAATACTGACACTAAGTTCTGCTTTTATCAATTTATACTAAACCAGGTTTCTTTCTTACTCATAATTTAAAATTTTTGAGGAGCCATGTCAGTCTACGTATATTATTATAACAAGATGTCACAGGTAGGGTAATTTATAAACAACAGAAATTTATTGCTTACATTTCTGGATCCTGGGTGTTCAAGCTTAGAGTGTTGGCAAGTTTATTGTCTTTTAGGGCCTGATATCCCTGCTTCCAAGATTGTGCCTTTTGGCTGTGCCTTCACTTGATGAACAGTGGAAAGACAAAACATGTGAGTGAGCTCTCCCTGAAATCTGTTTGATTTTTTTAATTTTAAAGAGAAAAAATATGATAAAAATGATACAGAATTTCATAATAATATAATAGGAAATCAACAATGGTTAATATATTGCATACAGTTATTTTCAAAGTAGTTGTTCAAATTACAGGATACAAGCATGCAAATTTGATCAAACAATATAAGCACAAACTGTTCTCAATGAACTAAAAGAAATTAGTATTACTATGTTAGATGTTGTGTATGCATATATATATTTTCCCTTCCTTTTCTCCTTTTTTCCTATTCCAGTTGAACTTTTCTTTGAGCTGTTTCTTTCTCTTTCACAATAACTATTGTAGATTTTGAATCTTATTTACTCTTTCAGTTTCTTACACTAAGGGAGAAATACAATATTTACACATGTGAGTCTGATTTATTTTACTTATAAGTATGATTTCAAGTTGCATCATTTACCTATAAAGGCCTTGAGTTTATCCTTCTTTACAGTTGAGTAGTATTCCATTGTATAAAAACACCACATCTTTTTATCCATTCCTTGGTTGATGGGCATTTGGGTTGTTTCCAAGATTTAGCTATTACAAATTGTGTTACTATAAACATGGGTGCACATATATCACTGAGTTATAATATTTTTAATTCTGGGAAAATATCCACAGGGGGAATATCTGTGTCAAATGGGACCTCTAATCCTAGTTTTGTGAGGAATATTCACACTGATTTCCACAGTGGTTGTACCAGTCTACACTCCCACCAACAGTGGAACAGGGCTCCTTCCCACCCTGAAATCTGTTTTATAAGATCATTAATCTATTCTCAAGGGATCTGTCCCTAAATCTCACTTTTTAATACTAGCCCAGTATGCATCACGTTTCAATGTAAACATTAGAAGAAACATGCCTTTGAACCATAGCAACATCCAAGAGGTAACAAAAACAGATCTGAAGAGACAAAGTAATCAATGAAAAGTAATCCAAATATGATGTAAATGTTAGAATTATGAAAAATAAAATATCAATATTATAAATATGTTAAGATCTGTAATGGAAAAAGGGAGGCAACATAAAACGGTAGATGGATGTTACCTTTTAAAATTTGTCATTGATTCACTTGTTATAAATCTTTGTTTTTCTGAGCTCTGATATGGTTGGTTTTCCTATTTTCTACTTTTTTCTTTGTTTGTTTTTGTTTTGAAGTGCAAGATATCAACCGCGAGCTGTTGTGCAGGCCAGTCAAGAGTTCTACCACTGAGGTATAACCCTAGCTCTACTTATTTATTGATGTGTCAGGGAGGAACAGTGACTTGGCAACTGCTTCCTTCATGTTTTTTTCTGAAATACGTTCATTACTACATTTTTTGCTTGTTTCTTGTTATAAAGGAATATTTAATATACAACAATATATATTTTCATTTTTGTACCTCTTATGCTCTTTTTATTCTTTTTGAGACAGATTTCATGATGCGGTTCAGGTTGGCCTTGAACTCACTTTTTAGCCCAGGGTGGCCTCATACTTGTGGTGATCCTCCTGCTTCAGCCTCCCAAATATTAATGAACTTTAAAGTAAATTATTTTTCTGTATAATGAGCTTTGATAATAAATATGATTTTATTTTTTCATCCAGTTTTTAAATGAGATAGTACATGTTCAGTTTTCTTTCATTCCTTCCTAGACCCTGCCTTCTCCTGTCTTGCCTGTTGAAATAAAACTGGACTTTTTGGCCTCATGGTGCCAGCATCTGCATATTCTGTCCTTTCGTCTTGTCTAAGGAGAGGTAGAGTTGAAGTGTATGTCTTAGGCTTGGGGAAGGAGTCACTTGTCTTCATAGGGAAAAAAATAAAATGTTTAATGTTCTATTTTTCCATGCTGGTTGCAACTGCCCTCTTGATTTGGTCTAGCCCTCACTTTGGAGTGAGTTAGGATAGAATAAATAGAGATAGGTAGAAAATAAATAAGGAAAATCATTATTTTAAAAATGAAAACTTTAGCTTCAGAAGACAAAACTAGGTTATTTTTTTTTCCTTTCCAAGACATGATAAGCCAGGCCATTTGTTTTCTTTCAAATGGATCTCAGAGTCTTTTATTTTATTTTTTCTAAAATGGCTTTTTGATGACTATCACATTCTAATAGGCCGTCACCTCTTCCTCTGCAGAAGAGGACTACCGCCTTTCATTTCCTCTTTCCATGGATTTATTGGTCCACAGTTTTTCATAAATATACCCAGACCCAGACTATTACCACCCTCTTCAGGTTTTCATTTTATTTCTTTGACTGTGCTTTTAAATTCTACATAATAAATCCTGTTAGTCTCTTACTAACTAGATTTAAAGATTCATTTGGACAACAAGTATCAGTGAATTTATCCTAAGGGTAGTGTGGGCTTATTTTTCTCAGAATCTCTTTGGATTCTGTCCAGTGACATTGGGGGCTTGAGGCACCCCATCATCTATCTGTTTAATAATGGATTTACATATAGACTTTAGCAAATGTAGCTAGAGCATAAGCAAAGGGAAGGCAGATGATTCTGTCTGAAAAAGTAATGATAAGGATTTTATGGTCAAATATAGAAGACCCAAAATCAGGAGATATCTAACAGCTGTGTCTAGTGAGGAGGCTTTTGGTTTTATTATCCAGCTAAGTTAAGTAGAAATTTATATGCAGTCAGAGAGGGTTTGGGCCCTCAAGGAAATCAACACAATAAAGACAGTAAACTTGTGGCTGGAAGCAAATCTGAAGAGGGTTAAGCTTCAGGATAGAAAATTAAAAGCAACACCTGCAAACCTCCCAATATTTTAGGCAGCTAAGTTAGGTAAGTGTAAATATATAATCAGAAAGGAATGGGGCTCCCAAGAATGTCATCAGAATATGACTGGAGCTGCATCTGAAGAAAGATAGGCCCAAGATAAAGATGGACTGGCTAAACCTATGTATATCCCTAAGGGATTAACAATAATTTGAGATTATATTGCAAGTTGTATCACCAAACCATTGCAATTAGTACCACCAGAGAGGCATCAGTCCCCCCGGTGGGCAGGTGACCAGAATATCTGGACCCATCCCTCCCTAAAAGTTTCTTTGTTCTTTCCATGTACCCTTGTTGCATGATTCATTTCCCTATTTGAACAATACTAGCTAAGCAGTTATACTTGTAATTCTACAGGTTGATTGTAGTTTGACTCATGTTGTACTACATTGTGACTTTGCAATGTAAATTACACCTGACAATAGCCATCCCATTGAGGACCCTTTGGGAAATTCAAGAACTATTCTTCTCTCCTTATTTTCAATAAAATTCTCCTAAATTATTCTTTTAGTTTCCAGTTTTGTTCCTCAATGTGGTGGGACCATGAATTCGACACATTGAGCAACTAACAGGTTAAGAGATATATTTCTCCTATATCACCTAGAGATAAACAGCAACTTGAGATTAGTCTGTAATTAGCACCATCCGGTTCAGTGAGCACAGCTAGACATAAGGTTAGTGACCAGAGCATCAAGACCCATGCTCCCTTCCCTTCCCCAAAATTCCTTTGTTCTTGCTGTATACCCTTGCTATGTCATTTGGTTCCCTGTTGTATCAGTATTAGCTAAACCAAGATTCTTTTAACTGTATAGGTTGATTATGGTTGACCCATGTTGTATTCCCATTGTAACTTTGGTTTAGAAATTATCTGTCAAAGAGATTTGGTGGCCTCCCACTTGGGATCCTTCCTGGAAATCCAGGAATTATTCTTCCTCTCCTTATTTCCAATAAAACTTTCCTTACTTCCTCCTTTGGCTCACAGCTTCACTCCTTAATACTATGAGACCACAAACTCAGCATGTGACATCTAAGAGCTTGGGAATTATATTTTTCTGACATCAATTTTAGACAATCTTGCATAATCTTTTAGAACCTTTATAATCTCTATAGCTGTTTTTAACTGATAGGAGTGACATATAGGTGACTTTGATGCTCACTACTTCCTATCTCTGAGTGTACTTTCTTCCCTTCCAAAGACTTTATCAATTAATGACCTTCTCTTTGTCCTTTAGTGCTAAAGTGACATTCCCTGGTAGTGGTCAGTAAGAACATGTATGGCATGGGAACAGACATTACAGAAAGTCTAAGTCAGTATTGTGAAACTCTTCAGGCCAAATTTGATCAATATCAGCTCTTTGGCTAACTTTATCTACAATTTCTTGTCAAGTCTACATTTATCTATTCTGTAGTCAGCAATTTAAGACATTAGAGTTTTGACTAATAAGAATTATAAAACTCCATGCCTTCCTGTGAGCTGGGCCAGCTGCCATGGGGAAGAGGAAGAGAATCAAGAAGCCAAACCAAGCCTTCCTATGAACCGGCCAGTGCATGGGCTGGGAGACAAGAAGGGTAGACTCCCCATGCCCCGTAAGCAAGGCAAGTCATGCAGAGATGATAACAACTGAAGTAAAAAAAAATATAACTTGATCTTGCATTGTTTGGTTGACTTTGCAGGCCTAGGGCTAGTGGTCTGGGTGTCTATTTGGAGGATAACCAAGTGCATTATAGCAACTGTGGGGAATTTCTTTCTGTCTTGTTTTTGAAATTTAATGTTTTGTTTTATTTTACTGTTTTGTTTTATTCCTATATCTGGTAACCTGAGCAACTATTTTGAAGACAACAATATACAATAAAACAACCTTTGTTAAATTCCTACCATCTTGTTTTGAAAAACTGTGTAGTTATTATTGTTCTTTGTTTTTGTTATTTTGCTTTAGTTGTTGTTTTGATTTGTTTGCTTCTTGATTTTTCTGTTATTTCTTTTTTCTCTTTAAAATAAAAAAGTGAAAAAAAGAATTATAAAACTTTCATGCAGATGTAGCCAGATCCTAAAATATTAATAAAAAAATGGGGAACAGGTCAGGAAGAGAAAAGCAAATCTAGTCTCTATAGTTGATTTGTATGAAGAAACATAGTGACCAAGTTAATTAAAAAAAAATATTTTTGTGAAATAAGGTTTTAGAAGAAAGGTATATCAAGCAAATACTTAGTTTCCTTTTATTATAAATCAAAATGCATTATCATTTGGAATAAGTCAAATGATTTGCCATTATTAAGGTCAAGAATTACAGTTTAGAGACACCAGTAGGTTTTATTAGATGCACACAGCAGAGCAGCAAAACCTTTAGAATACAGGGTACAAGAAATAATATTGCTGTACCAAACAAACAAGAATATATTTTATATATATATATTTTTTTTTTTAAAGCAAGACTTTCTGCAGGGCTTTAGCAGATAAATAACTATAGGTAGTACAAAAGGTAGCAAATCAGAAAAACAGATTGGTTACTTTTACAACAATCATGACTGACTCTGTTATATCAGGGAACTTATAGTTCCACCAAAAGAATTCTAAAACTAATAAACAAATTCGGCAAATTAACTGACTACAGAACGAACACATAGGAATCATTATATTTATGAACACCAACAACTGCCTCACTGAGAAAGACATAAGGAAAACAGTACCATTCAGAATAGTCTCAAAAAATATATACAGTTATGAATTAACCAAACAAAGGAAGTGAAAGACCTCTATAAGGAAAACTATAGAACTCTAGAAAAGGAGTTTGAAGAGGACGTTAGAAAATGAACAGATATGTCTTGATGCTAGATAGGTGGAACCAATGTTGTCATATGGCGATCATGACTGAATCACGATATATCATATACAGGTACAAATTTCCCATAATGAATGTGATCATTATGTATATCTGTATTGTACCAATAAATAATAATAAAAGTAAAAAACAAAGCAAGAGAAAAAAACAACGACCTAGTAAGATGCTACAAAACATGGATATGCTCATTCACTATAAGTTCATTAACTTCAACACATGTATCACTGTGGTAAATGATATTGATAATGGAGGGAGGCTGTGAATATTTTAGGAACTGGAAGTAGGAATGAGAATCTCTGTGTTTTCCTCTCAGTGTTGCTGTGGTTCTGAACCTGCCCTAAGAAATAGCCTCTTTTAAGTCAGAGAGGCATAGGAAAATCCAAAATAAATAATGCTAAGTTAAAGAAGACAAATTGAAAAGACTACCTACTCTGATTGCCTTCATTTATATTCTGAAAACTACAGAGACAGTGAAATGAAAAGAGACAAAGGAGTGGAACTGAGAACTGTTTTTTAATGCAGCAACACACTTCGCTTTCCACCAGCAGGGTTTTAGATTTCTCTGGTGTAAGAAACCAAATGTGTAATAAGGACCAAGATATATAATAGATATTGTAAGATAGGAAGAAAATGTTCTGATGGAAAAGAGAATTGGGGAGGATGAGGGAGAAAGGAAAGAAGGGAAAACAAAAAGGAAAAAAATCAAGAAAAATGTAAACAATGGCAGAAAAGTTTTTGTAAAAAAAGGAGTGGAAGAGGGTTTGAAGTGCAGGTAGGGTAAGAGGAAACAAACGGTCAAGATATGTTTGCACAGGTACAAATTCCTTATGGTGAATATGATCATTATGTATACCTAAAATGTACCTATAAACTAAGGTTAATTAAGAAAATTCAACCACCCCCAAAAGAGAAATATGCAATCAAGACGGAAACTGAAATGGACACTTCTTAAATGAAGAAATATAAATTTCTAGCAAATACATGAAATAATGTTTAACATCTCTGGCCATTAGAGAAATGCAAATGAAAACAACACTGAGATTTCATCTTACACTGAAAAAATGACTATTATCAAGAAATCAAATTATAACAAATACTCAAAGTCTGCAGGGAAAAAGAAACCCTTTTACACTGTTCATGGGAATGTAAATTAGTACAATTGATATGGAAATCTGGATGAAGATACTTCAAAAAACTAAAAATAGAAAATCTATTTGACTCAACTATCCTCCTTCTAGGTATCTTCCCAAAAGAGTTGAATATATCATGCTATAGTGATATATGAATACCCATGTTTATAGTACTGTAGGAGATGACCTAGGTGACTGCCCTTGAATGCAGAACAATTACTCCAGCATTAGTTAAACTAAACCCTATCTCCATGTATGGATATGTACAGAGCTGACTATGCTATTTTCTTTTCCCTTCAATTAGCTATACACAGTGAAAATAAGACTAGGTAAGGTAATTGGTATGTAATCCTTGAGGTAGCTGACAACTTCCTGTTTCCTCGGGCTGTGTTCTCTATTAACAGTTGAGCACAGTGGTATGGCACAGCCATATAGCTCCTGGAATGTCAACTGGTTTTGATCCACAAAATAAGAGGCTATGAATTCCCAGAGCATAAATGATTACATATCAGAAAATAAAGAAATAGCCTCCTAAAATCATTCAAATGCTACCATAGTTGGGCTATGAAGACTGGTCTTTCTGCATATCATTCTTTCCTCATATTGCAGAGGTTCTTGCTCTCCACGTGGCCAGCTCAGTTTACCTTGCTCATGTAATTTCCACCATTCTCACTGTCACTCATCCTCAAGGCACTTCTTTCTTCACAAGATAATAAATTCTGGAGGAGGCCTTGGTTCAAGACCTTTGTTCTATGTATCCTCCTCTAGATTGGACTCAGGACCCCTTGGTTGCCTATAACTTTAAGTGTGCCTTGGTGTCTTTTTTCTTGCTGCGAGTTGCATTGGAGGTGGTAGATTGGAATTAACTTGCAGAGATTCCAATAATGTTTCAATGGAATTGCAAATAGAAACTTTCTGTATCATGAGGCGGATGAGATAACAGATTATAATATTGGAATGCAATATACAATATTTGGACTACAATGTAGTAGTACAACTCATAATAGTTAAATATTACAAGTGGTCTATTTTTCCCATCAGAAGAATGGATAAAGAATTTGTGATATCCATATAAATTTGAATAATTTATAGGAAAATGGATGAATCTTGAAACCATAGTGTTGTATGAAATAAATCAGGCATGCAATCTTAAATATTGAATGATTTCTCTCATATGAGAAACCTGAGTATAAATAAAAGATAGATAATAGTAACAGGGAGACCTTGTGCAAATGGGAAGGTGTCAAACAGATGGAGGGAGGGGCAATGGGTGCAAGAAGAAGAGGACTTAAAAAAAAAGACACTTTATATACATGACCAACCTCCCATGATGAATACAATTATTTGTATAATTTGTAGGTCCCCAGAACAAACAAGGACTTACTTCTTTCTAAAGTAGGTAAATGCAGACCATTTTATTTGTTCAAGTAGAATGACCTTGCAAGATGTAGAGGACATTCACTGAAAGGTGAGCATGCCACATCTGCCAATAAGAAGCAAGCAGAAGATGGCCAATGCCTAAACAATTCATGGTACTGAAATGATATTGTAACTAGAGTCTCCACATTTCTGCACTAATCACATATATTTTTTTCTGCTCACCTTTATCCTCCTTCACTTTTGCAATTCCTTTGACACTCATAAAATTCTGCAGCTATCCTAATGTTCCTTTTCCTTTGCTTTGATAATGTGTCTAATCCAATATTGGAAAATGTAGATTCATTAATCTTTTCTTAATTGCTAACTTGTCCTTTAAATTTTCTTTAAAAGAAAGTATTTGCTGAGTGTAACATTCCCTACACTCTACTGAGATTTAGATCTTTGGAAACAATCGTTATAATCTTTATTTATTATTTTAATATTATTTAATAACCTAGGAACAGGTACAAAAATGTTAAATCCTAATTAGAGAAATGTACCAGTTGACTATAGGGGAAATAATGTAGAAAGAGGTACTCCTCAAGGAACAATATTGAAATATTATGACCTACTTCTAAACCAATAGGAAGCTTCATTTTTGTTCCCAAAACACAAAGATGCAGACAGATGAACTTCAAGCTGCTCAGGGATTCTACTAAGTAATAGACATTGAAACATGACTGACTTCAAGAAGAGAATAGTAAGTATGGTAGATTCAAGTCCTGGAGAGCTCAAAGTGTCCACTGGGGCAAATATCAATAAAGTATGTCTAAGGGAGCTGAGTATTATGAGTTTAAATATACAACCTGGTATGCAGAGGTAAGAGTAAGTGATTACATGGTATGTTGCTCAGCTTTCTGGTGCTGTAACAAAATATCTGAGACAAACACCCTATAATGAGGAAAAGTTTACTTTGGCTCAATAGTTTAGATCCTTGAGTTCCTGACTGGTTGGCTTTGGTGAGTGTGGGCCTGTGGTAAGACAGAACATCAAGGCAGGAAATACGTGGTTGAGGGGATCTGTTCACCTTATGGCAACCAGGAAGACAGAAATAAGAGGAGGAGTAAAAATCTGGGTACCTCCTTCCAAAACACACCCTCAGTGACCTAATGTCCTCCAAGTGGTCCCATTTCTTGTATGTTTCATTACCTCCTAATAGTGCCACTGGCTGCCACAGCCCTATATGCCTGCGGAGACTATTTCAGACCCAAACAATAGCATTGTGTCTGATAGTGCTGTGATGCTCTATGCTATCAATACAAGGATGGAAATATAAATCACATAGAATCAAGTAGAACTGAAAATGGGTGGTGTGTAAAGAAATGTTACACAGAGTAGATTTAAATAAAAATGTAGAAAGATGAAGGGGATCAAGAGAGAGAGATGAAGAGGAAAAAGAGGGAAGTGAGAGTATTAATAAAAGGAATTCAGATGTGTTATGTACACGTGCCAATTCCTCACAAAGAATTTATTAGTACATAGTATATAGGTAGATGATAGCCTCCTCCCTAGATTCCATTGTATCCCCCCCTTTCTCATATACATATGCAATATAATCAAGGGGCAGTGATCATGGTTGCTCAGTAAGGAGCTATAACAAACAACAGAAAATAGTTTCTGCTGATTGATCACAAACCTACTGCACACTTATCTGGGGTTTCTATTTACACTTCATCTCTCAACCTGCCTTTTATTCCTCACTATCCCAATATAGCTGCAGAATCATTTTAAATCTCTATTTTTTTTAATTTACAGCTTACTTATCTTTATCATTCACTTGACAATAGACCATTTCTCTTGGTTTCTCATCATCACAATAGGCTTATTAGATTTTAGCAGAAAAACTGGCAAAGGCAGGCACTACTGTACAGCAGGCAGAGTCCACTTTTGTGCATGGCAAACAAGAAGGCTTCAGGAAGGAAGTTTTCTATGGTCTTTTAAATCAGAATGCAAGAATCTCATTTATAACTCACTGTTGATTTCATTGGTTTTGGTATATATGTTTTAAAAAAGGTAAAAGATCTAATTATTTTGAGGATAAAAGTATTTGACAATTTCTTAACAGAATTCTGAAGCTACTGAAAAAAATCTCTTTCATTCTTTATTTATACTTAAAATCTAGGTGGAGTATATTTATAGTCATTTCTAATTATTTTACACAAATCAAAGGAGATAAAATTAACAGTGATAGCATTTAATAGTAAATAAATGACATTTTATAAATCTTTTACATAAACTTTTAAGCAAAGTATAATGTAAAAAGGCAAAAAAAATATGCATTTTGGTGAATTTTTACAAAGTAAACATACTAGCAAATTTTTCACTTTGATTAAATAAGAGAACATAATGAACATTCCAGAAACTCTTCTAGTGCCTAACATTCAACATTAGCCAGTACTGAGGCTTCTAACATTGCATAATATTTTTGACTTTTTTTTTTTTTGGTTATGGGAATCGAACTCAGGACCTTGCGCTATCCAGGTACTATGCCACTGAGCAATATCCCTGGTCCTTATTTTTGGATAAATTTGTGCTTTATATCACTGGTATCACAGAGTTATGTTTTCTTTCATGTTTGACTTATTTTGTCAAAACTATATTGTGGTATCTACCCATGCTGTAGCAAACAGTAATAATTTCTTTTTTAAAAAATTTTTCTTGTTCTATGAATAACATTCCACTTTATGAATTTAAAATAATTTATTTTTCTAGAGCACATTTTTCATATGGTCTTGGTATCAAACCTGGGCCATGTACTTACTAGGCAAATGCTCTAACATGAACTATATCCCTAGACCAAGATTTATTTTTAAACTACTTTGGATGTACAATCTATCACTGATGCAGATTTTACCTATTAAAAAGGTACTGTTGTGATCATTGTTATATTCACTTTTGTAAATTTATACATTGACTTTTGTTGGTATGTGTGTATACTCATTAATATTTCTGTGTGCTAGCTATCTATCAGGAATACAGCATGGCAGAGCAGAGATATGGTCAAGAAATAGTTTACCAAAATAGTTATACTCACACTTCCTCCAAAATACTTAATGTTCAGTTTTGCTAATTTGAGCAATTCTGGATGGTATGAAGTGTTAACTACTATAATTTTAATTTCCATTTCCCTAATTACAAAACAGTTTAGCACAGTTACTTTTTAAAAACAAATATCTATTTATTTTTAAATGACAAATTCAGATATATTTATCATGAAGAATATCTTACTTTGAAAAACACATACATTGTGGAATAACTGAATCAAGCCAATTATCACGTATTATCTCACATTCTTATTTTTTGTTTGTAGTGAGAACATTTAATACCTACTCCTCTAACAACCCTCAAGAATAAAATACATTTTCCTTATTTATAAGCAACTTATCTTAAGTACCTTAAACTTATTTCTTCTATTCACATATTTTCATACATTTAATTGGAATTCTTTTTTTTATATGTACTTGTCAACACATTTTACATATTTTTCTAGTGATTGTATACTGTTCCTTACTGTTTTTATAGTTATTATTTTTATTTTAAAGAGAATAAAACAAAACAGAGTAAAATACAACAAAGCAGATCAGAACAGAACAATGCAAGCAATACAGGTCTTCAAAATATAACAACAGGAAATCAACAATGGCTACCATAGCATCTCTTGTTTTCTTTGAAATGGTTGTTCATACCTTCATACACAATAAATTCAAATAAAACAAAATTATATAAAACCAGATAAAACAAAATAGTGAAAGCATTATAGGCCTTCAAACCAGACAACAAGAAAGATTTGTTTTAAATTAAAGGAAAATGTAAAATACTTTAGTGATATTCAGTTAACAACTAGTTACTTTTGGTCATATACTCTCAGATTTAAAAAATTCTATAGTTCTAAGAAAAATCATGAGAGGAATGCCAAATTCAAATCCAGGTTTTTTAAAGTCTAAATGTATATGCATGAAGGTACATGATGTGGCCTGGGTATAAATGTTAAACATTCTTCCAGAATCTAGATTTCTAGTGTCCATGAAGAAAACATCACATGTCTTTTGAAACAAGTTTTACAATATGTTTTCTTACCCAATTCACTACTGTTTTAGTAAGTGTTTATCTCAGTGCATTTAAATTACAATGCAATGCTTTCATGTTGGTTTATAAGGTCTACATGATCTGCCTTGTGTCTTTTCAGGTTTCATCTGTTTTTCTCATTAGGCTCCTGTTTTAATACATTTTTAAAATTATTTACATGTACATCGATCTTGCTCCTAACTCATGCTATTTGCACGTTTTTCCCTCCACTTAAAGTAGTTCTATTTTGACTTATCCAGAAATTTCTCATCTTTGTAGCCTCAACCTTTGGAAGAACCACCTAAAAAAGAAGAAGGAGGAAGAGAAGGAGGAAGAGGAGGAGGAGGAGGAGGAGGAGGAGGAGGAGGAGGACGAGGAGAAGTTGGACTATCTGTAGCAACATCCATTTCTTTGCCTCAGTTCTCATTATTGTGGTATAATGGGTTATTTTATTGAAGACTTTATCAATAACCAACATCATTTTGGCTATTAATTTATTTTCTGGTCTATCATTTTCTACCCACCCTTAAAATTGGATATGGTTTGCTTGAAAGCTGAAAATTTGTTTACATTCATCAACATGTTTATCACTCTAAGTACACCTGTGTCAAGGTGCGTCTTAGAGAATTCCTAGCTGAATAAATCACTCAGAGGGCTTCTTTACCAAATACTAGCTGAAAACTTTTATTATGGTATTGTTAATCATGAAACTTTAATCATTTCAGGAACATATTTGACCTGGGCATATCCCAGATCTACCTTGTCCCACTTTTTTTTTTTTAACATCTATGGCACCTTGTAGTATTTCTGAGTGATACTGTTATCTTCTAGATACAGTTAAAGAAACATTAGATTATTCCTTAAAATGTCATTGCCAGCTTTTATGTCAGTTATTTTCAGGGTAGTATTAAATATAGAGAGACATTTTATTCTTCAGAATTAATCATAGTGTTTAAAATAATAGGAGTATTACTTTTATTTTTAATTTATAAATAGTCTTAGTTTTAAATATTTATAGAAAATAATTATTATAAATATGAATTTATGCAGTTTGCTATAGCTGTTGATTTATTCAGTAAACAAAATTGTGATAATTAGCATCTGAGATAAATACTAAAGGTCAAAACCTAAAATAACTAAGGAGAATAATGATTTTCACTGCATTTAGAAAGCTAAAGAACATTACACTCATCTGTGCTTTTCTGCCATTAATTTTCTCATAAATGTTCCAATAGGAGGGTTATAAGTAAACTGACTTAAAATTGAAAATTAAATAATAAACTATCTTTTATTGAACACTTAAATGTATCTTATACTGTGATAAATGTATTGTACATATTATGTTAATACTGAGTTGATTTTTATTTTAGTCCTTCCTATGGGAGAGTTAATAACACACAAAGAGAATAAAAGGAATTTGCCTGACATAAACCCAGCTTAGAAGTGTTTAAACTAAGATTCCTATCAATCTACCTCAGAGGCTCTCTCAAAGTGATCTCTATTCTAACTTGATATTTTAGTGTGTCCAAGACTCTTCCTTTCTTTTATTTTTTAATAACATCCCTTTATTTTGAGTCATGAAGAAATGGAGTTTACTGCCTCATCCCCACCCTTTGTGCCTTGTACATACTAACCAAGTGCTGTATAACTGAGCCGCATGCCTATCTGGAATTTGCATTTCTTATAAACTCTCAAGTGATGCTAGCAGTTAAT
>RJWT010018377.1:0-18896 GCA_004365215.1 Cuniculus paca
AGACCCTATCCCCAAGGCTGGAAAAACTACAACTTTATTTTACCTAATAAAGTCCTAGACCCAGAAATACGTAGGCACAGCTTACGATCCCAGGACCACCACCTCCAGAGCAAGTCAAGACAATGTGAAAATGTTCCTTAAATTTTTACTACTGATAACCAGCATCCATGGGACAATTTTTTCACCTGAACCATTTCACTTGGTGCTCACAAAAATCTCACAATATCGGTAATGCAAGAAATGTTATCTTTGTATTACAGAGAGAAAAAATTTGACATAGAGATGAAATAACTTATTTCCCGAAGGTCACATACCACAACTACCACAGCAGGACTAGCAAGATCCTGAGTCATGTACTCCATCTCCTCCCACCAGCAACTCTGTTTCTGATCAAGAACAGTGTCAAAGACATAGTTTCTGAGTTCCTGGGAAAGTGGAATGTTAAAGTAAAAGGGAGCAGATTTTTTTAAAGATTTGTGTCTCTGAGGAAATGCCTTTGATAAAATAGAATGTTCCTTGGAGCTTAATTTCTCTGTCTTCTAAATTCTTGCTTCTTTTTCTGTTATGAATTATAACCGGCGAACCCCTCCATGAAGTAAATGACCACCTTAATTCTGTGCCTGTCTCTTCAGTTACCCCACTGAGCACATCTCACATAAGTATTGTCTAATCCCACTCGGCATGTTGCTGACACTACCATATCCCACTGGCAGCCATTTATTCAATTTTACTTTGAAATTAAATGCGTGGATTCTTTGGGTGTCTTAGGGGGCTTCCAGAGCAGCCCATACATGGTAAAAACAAATGACTAAAGACAAAAGAAAGCACAGAATGGCATAGGCAGTTCAGATGGCACCATCTGGCATCACATTTAGTAAATTACAGCTGGACAGCTTCTATTTGCATCCTAACTGTGCATTTTCCAATGGTACTTCTGCCAAATACCAGATCACTAGGGCTGTTAAAAAAAAATAGCACATTCAAATTTGAAATGATAGGTCTTATATATTTCTAGTTTTTCAGTTGGCAAACATGAAAAGCACTTTTGAGTAGTAAAAGAAGATGAGGAAATAACTTACAGTGAATGGAAAATGTTAGGAAAGCAAGGGCTAGACAATTCTATGAGTCACTACTGAGATAGCTAAGTGGCTAGGGATTCCTGTCCACTCATTAAAGTGTGGGTTGAAATGTTGCTTTATTTTTCAAGAATTTCCATGGGAGGCACTTGGAGAGAAAAACAGAAGCTAGTCGTCCTTGTCTACAGCCAGAAATGGCCTGCCTTGATAGTAGTGAGAAACTGGCATGACTCGAAAACACTCCACAGCACCAATGAAACTTAGAGCATTTAATGCTTTTTAGGAGACATCATGGCATGACTTCAAAACTGAGCTGAATCTTTCAGAAAATTATTCTACACGAGCAAATACAGCTTTAATACTATTTTTAACTTACTTCTGGGCTCATAAGTAACATATGGAGAGAGTTTTGCCTAAAATTGAAACTCTTAGTGTCTATGTTTAGCAAGGGAGAAAAATATTCTAAGATGAGAAATAATTTTAGGTTGACAATTTTTTTGTAAGAATAAATTATCACCTATTATTCTTACAAAAAAACAGAAGCACAATAAACCTAAGAAGGAACACTTGCCTTGTAGACGTTAATTTAGAATAACAGCAAAATATCCACAGCCCGCCTCCTGGGAAAAGATGGTCTGTGCTTTGGAGACAGCCTGCCCAAATTAGAGAAACGCCCACTGCAACCCTGAGAGCTGTGCTGTTCAAGGAACAGGAGGAAATCCTGGTTCTGTCACTGATTAGCCCGAAGTTTCAGTGCCGTCTGCACATGAGAAAAATAGTAACTAATTCTGGTGATATTTTAAAAATGATGCAATGACTATATGCTAAAGAGACATGTTAAATAGCAAGATTTAAAGCCATATTCTTAGAGAACAAAAAATCATTCTAATTTATCTTCCTAATATATCTCACAAGGCCATATTCTATTAGTCTGACTGAAAAATATGTAAAATCCTATTTTGGGGTACTTTACTTCCAACATCTGTTTTACTCATGGTTTATAAATTGAACAGGAAATCTACTAACTTGATTTTTATCTATCTGACTATTAAGTGTAATGTTTACCTAAGAATTTCTCCAACACCTCAAACATATAAAATCATAGTTGTATTTCACCCTTTATGGGCTCAGATTTCAAGGTTTCCCAAAACTGTGTATTACATATGTGCAAGAGACAAAAAGCAAAAGCACCAGGGAATTCAACAGATGTTAAGAACAGCTTCGCAGAGAAAAAAGATGAGAAAAGAAAGTGTGCCCCCTGCCGTTTGTGAAGTGAACAAAGATCCAACAGTAAGTATCTGAATGCATGGATTTTAAAAGGCTGGGGGAGTAGGGTGCCTCCCTTTCATATCCTAGATCTTGATTCCGGCGTGTTGTAACAAGTTTGTGGCCATGCATACATAATTAAACTTCTGCAGACAAGTCTAGTCTTTGTCTTTCTCTGCACATTATAAAGGTGTGAGCTTGTTTATCTCATATTTAATCTCTTAAGCACCTGAAGGCAAAAGATGGTGTGTGTTCCTAAATATGATTGTGTGTTCATTAAAAAGCACTACGTGTAATACCAAGCAGTCTATTAGGTGACTACCTGAAGGTAAAGCAAAAGAATCATGTGAAACATCTCCATTATTCCTACCATTAACCCCACACCACATAGAAGAGCCTCAGTAAGTTGACAGGAGCTCCAGCACTCACTGCCTATTGCTCTGAGTGTTTCATTATAATTCTATGAACGAACAAGCACTTTTCATGTTAGTCAGAATAGCCATTTTATGCATTCAGGGCTCAGTTATAATAATAAGTGGTCTAATACAGTGGCTATGACCATAGGCTCTGAACCTAAACTAACTGTCTTCAAATCTCACCTGCACTGCATTGCATGAGCTTGGACTCAAATTCAACATTTATATTGCTATTTGCTATCTACTAAATGTGGATGATATTCATAGTAATCTTAATAGATTGTACACGATATACATGGGATGAATTGTGTCTGACACAAGTGACTACGAGCGTGGATATTACATACTATCATCATTCGTTCACTTTAGTTTATTATTTATTGACATAGTACTTTATGCAGAACAAAAATTTTAACTGAAATTATTAAAATAGACTACATCAATGTGCAAAAGTCAAGAGATATGCACCTAACAGGAAGAAAATAACAATTATTTGCTGACATCAACAAAAGCAGTCTTAAGGAAAATAAGAGATTTATACCATATTTAAGAATACAAAAAATATTATAATGATATAGTATTGATATAAATATTTTTATTCAAAAAAATAATAACAAAGATAACCCTTTACAACCTAAAGAAATTAATTAGTTTACATAACTAAAAAAATCCAGACATATGAAGTAAAGTTGTATCCAATATGTCTTGCTCTGGGTACAGTTTAACCCCAAATCTAAAGGCATAGGCATCTTTCCCCAGAATTCTCAGAGAGTTTTTAAAATTCCCTGTAATTGGATCAGTTTAGGTCACTGGTCCACTATCTTTGACAAGGAAGATGGCAAGCACTGATTAGTTTAACTTCTTTGAAAATACATAGGCTCTCAAGTAAAGTCAGATGAGACTGGGATAGGAAACAAACATTTTAAGAAAATGCATAAAAGTATTGATATATCAAGACTTAATTGGACAGCAAGTAGAATACAATCAAAATTTCAAATGTTTTAGAGGGTCAAATGTTTTGAAGCAGTTCTAAAAGAGAAGTCTGAAATGAAAGCAGTCTGACTCTGAGAGTGTTCAAGAACCATTTTAAGAAAGAATGTACTAAGCCCATAGTCAGAAAAAGGAAATAATAAAGAGCAGAGCAGAAATAAATGAAATAGAGACTGGGGAAAAATATCAACAAAACTTTTAATGGTTTCTTAAAAGATGAATGAAATTGACAAATCTCTAGGGAGACTAAGAAAAACAGGAGATTCAAATAAATGAAACTATAAAGGAAAGAGGTGATATTACAACTAATACCACAAAAATAAAAAAGACTAGGGCCGGGGATTTGGCTCAGTGGCCTAAGCGCCTGCCTGGCAAGCGCGAGGTCATGAGTTCAATCCCTGGTGTCACCAAAAAAAAATAAAAAATAAAAAAGATTGACGACTACTTATTAATAATTAAACATCAACAAAATAGATAATCTAGAATAAATGGATACATTCTGAGATATATGCAACCAAGACTGAATCATGAAAAAAATAGAAAATCTGAGATGATCAATAAGTAAGGACTTTAAGCTAGTAGTGAAAAGATTCCCATCAAAGAAAATCTCACAATTTAAGAGCTTCACTGATAAATTCTTCCACACATTTAAGGAAGAACTAATACCAATCCTTTAAAGTTCTCCTAACATGCAGTGAGGAGTACTTCCAAATAAATCTTATGAGGATACCATTATCCTAATACCAAAGCCAAAGATGCCACAAGAAAATAAAATTGGAGTTAAATATTCCTGACCAACGTAGATACAAAACTTCTCAAAAAATGTTAGCAAGCTGTGTAACATAATACATTAAAAGAATCACTAACCCTATCTGGTGGCGTTTATCTCTGGGATGCAAGATAGTTTCAGCATCTGAAAACAAACAACTTTGATCCGAGGCATCAACAGAGTAAGGGCAAAACCATATGGTCATCTCAACAGATGCACAAAAAACACTTCACAAAATGCAATATCCATTCACGATTTAAAAAATAAGTTAAGTATAAAAATAGGTGCCTTGGGACCAGGGATTTAGCTCACCTGCCTGGCAAGCCTGAGGTCATGAGTTCGATTCCCAGTACCAAAAAAAAGTGCATCTTGAAGTTTAATATCATAATCAATGATGAAAAGTTGAATCCTGATTCTCCCAGGGTCAGAAACAAGAGATGGATTCTCCTGGTTCCTTTTATTCAGCATAGTGCTAGAAGTCCTAGCCAAAAGAAAAAAATAAAGTGAAAAAATATTAAGTTGTCCCTATTTGACATTATACCTCCAAAACTGTTAGAACTGATAAATAAATTTGGTAAAGTTGCAAGTTGCAAAATCAACCATAAAATAAATGTATTTGTACATGCTGAAAACAAACAAAAAAGAAATCAAGAAAATAAACCTATATATAATATAGCTACCAGAATAATTAAAAACATAGAAATGATTTAATGAAGGAGGTGCAAGACCAATACACTAAAAAGTAAAATATTGATAAAAGAAATTGAAAGTGATATAAAAAATAGAAATATATCCCCTGTCTACGGATTGGAGGAATTAATAGTATTACAATGCCCATACTCCCCAAAGTGACCTACAGATTCAATGTAATTACCATCAAAAATCCAATGGCATTTTACAAAGAAATATAAAAAATCCTAAGAATTACATGGAACCACTACCAAAGTAGTCTTAAGCAAAACTAACAAAACTAGGGGTATCACACTACCTGATTTAAAAGTATACCAGAAAGCTATAGTAATCAACACAGCATGGCACAGACACATAGACCAATGGAACACAATAAATGGCCCAGAAAAATCCACATTTACAGTCAATTTCTTTTTTATAAAGTTGCAAAGAATACTCAGTAGAGAAAAGATCAATATTTCAATAATCATTGCTGTGAAAACTGGATATGCACATGCAGAACAATTACATCAGGCCCTGTACCACATTCTATTTGAAAAATCAACTTTAAATAGATTAAAAACTTAAATGTAAGAACTAAAATGATAACTACTAGAAGAACTAAAATGTAAGAACTACTAGAAGAAAACAGGAGAAAAGTACCAAGACTGGTCTGGGCAATTATTAACAAACCCAAAAGCACAGACATGAAAATAAAAATAAACAAATGAGACTGTATCAAACTAAAAAGCTTTGGTACAATCAAGCAAACAATTAACAGAGTGAGGGGACAACTTAGAAAATGGTAGAGAAAACACTTTCTAATCAGACATCTGTTACAAAGTCAATACCCGAAATATATTAGGAACACAAACAACTCAATAGTAATGAAACAAACAATCAAATTTTAAAAAGGGGAAATAAATGAATAGACATTTCACAAAAGAAAACAAGCAATTAATGAACAGGTGTATGAAAAAATGCTCAAAATTACTGATCACCAGGAAAATGTAAATTAAAATCAAATAATCTATCATTTCACACCTGTTGGAATGACTGCTATCAAAAAGACAAATGATAAGTTTTGGACTGCATGTGGAGAAAAGGGAACTCTTGTACACTGTAGGTGGGAACATAATCAATATAACCAATATTGAAAATAATACCTGGAGACACCTCCAAAAAGAGGATAACTACCATATAACTCACCACTGGGTGAAATTCAATTAGTGCATCAAAAAGTTATCTACACACTCATGTTTACTGTAGCATTACTCATACTAACAAAGACATAGAATCAATCTAAACGTCCACCAACATAGTAATGGAGAAAGAAAATGTGGTATATATTACACAAGCAAATACTACTCTTTCTTTAAAAAGGAGAAATGCTGTCCTTTACAACATGGATCAACCTGGAAAACATTATGTTAAGTGAAATGAGCCAGATACTCAATTACATGATGTCACTTGTGTGCAGCATCTAAAACGCGTTGATGTCATAGAAGCAGAGCAGAGGGCTTGCAACGGGTGGTAACCAGTTCCCTACAGATACTAAGAAATGGTTGTACAACATTGATATCGTAATACAGAGGTGTAGACTTTAGAATTGAAGAAGTTGAACTGTATGACTTCTAACTTGCATATTTAAAAAAGAGATTAAACAAGAAAATGTTGTAGATGTATAATTGGGTAGTGCATAGATACATTAAGGGGTGAAAATCTAGAAAATGATAGTAAGAAAGACGTTTCAAGGTTGAGTTTCATATTTGTGATTTGTGTAAACAGAGGAGAGATTGAGCTATTTACTAAGAAGGGTGGGAAAACGTGAACTAAGAGAGAGTTCAATTTGGGTTTGTTGAATGTGAAGTAGTTTTAAGGTCTTCAATTATAAGTATCAAATGTGCATTAGGTATTGGTATGCAAAGGAGGATTTGGACAGGATAAATAAATTTGGGATCCCATCTTATAAACAGTAACTGAAACTACAGTATTTGTAGGGACAAGATGATTCTAACTGAGAGGACAGATTATAAAGTAGCAGGAGCCTATAATGGGGCTGGAGGAACTATGGCAATTAAAATGCAAGGATGAAACAATTTACTGAAAGAATCCTCTGAAGGAAAACCAAGGGTATTGTATCGTGGTAGCCAAAGGAGTGTCCGCTAAGAGGAAGAAAGCCCAGTAATGCAGAATGCTGCTTGAGTGGTCAAACAAACTGAAGACAAATATACACTGAGTTTGGAACAGAAGATTTAAGTGGAGTTTTTAGGAAAACCACCGACTGGACTGGAGAGTAAATTGAGCAGTGAATTCATCACAATAGAATAGAGACAGCTTAGTACACAACTCTTTCAAGAAGTTTCCATAGAAGAGGGAGAGCAAAAGAGTTGAGAAATACTGTTGCCAGGCATAAACACACACATGCACACACAGTATTGTATATAGAGTGTCTTGACTACTTTTTCAAGGGAGAATTGAGACATAACACATAGATGAGTGGTGCAAAACAGGCGCAAGAAAATATCTCTGCATATAGGAAAGGACATCTTGCTGAATTAAGGAATCCATCTGAAATGCACAATTTCTTAAATAATGACTTTGTTCTGTAGGTTCTAAAACATTGGGCTTCATTCCTGGATAACTTAGTAAATAAAATGTGTTTCAGAATTTTCTATGCTAAATTATTACACAGTATACTACGTTACAAGATATCCAACAAAAATTTCAGAATATTGAATTAATGCATTTAAGAAATCTCATTTTTTAAAAAATATTGTAGTGACTAATAAAAATCCCAGAGATTGAGTCTATGAATCGCAATAAGCATTTTTACTTTATGCACTTTGGGTAGAGATGGACTTCTCTTTTAAAAGATTTAAAGAAATGCAAGTATCCTGGCAGATAGGTTTATATTCACTAAAAAATAAATTAAAGGTTTAAATTTCACTGCTGGTTTCTAGATCAGTGCAGGAGCTGTATAATCTTAACTACATCCTGGCAGGAAATAGAAAATCAGTTTACTCATTTTGTTACACATGTTATTTCAACCATTCATTAATTCTCACAGTTGCCTAAGAACGAAATGATAAAATCCCCAAAGTTGTGAAACTCATTCTCATTTTCTGTTTTAGTCCCTTATACTTGAAATTGGTGATTTCATTCCTGAAATCTCTCTCCACAACTTTACTGTGACATTTGATTACATTTGCACATAAATTTAATCATGGATAAATGCTTCCTGAGTAAAGTTACTCTTATTTCAGAAGTACTTCTGACATGCTGTGCAATGTAGTCTGTTAGCCATATTCTCAGAAAAACTCATTTGGAAGTTATGACTCCAAGGTCAAGGTCATTTCATTAATGCTTGAATTTTTCTGTCTGGATAAATTTTATTCTCAATCTGTATGACTGAAATTTTTCTGTTGTTTTTGCATGGATATTTAAGCTTTTTGGTTTAGAAAGGGAGTTTGCTATTCTATGTTGGTTTGTTCAAATTATTGACTCATGCTGAAAATCTATTAAAATAGTATCTTTGGTGTATTTCTCATGAAAATTTGGGCATTTTTGTTTCCTACACGTTATAAAAATGAGAGTACATGTTCAAGGAATCTATGTACCATTTTTATTACATACCAACTCAGAATGAAATCATTTTAATTAATGAGTAGCCCCAGGCCCTGTGAAATGGAATTTTTGTATTTCTCTTGACAGAAAAACAATAGTATACCTCAAGCTAAGAAAATTTGCTAAGTAATAACTTATGGGAACTAGGAAACCAGGTACATTAAATGTCTATGTATCCATACATTGTCTATACCCACTGATAATTTACTTTGGGGTAAGAAAAAAATCTACCAAGGAAAATGGTCCAGCATTGATATTTATTTCAGATAAAATGTATTGGAGAGCTCAACTACACTACAGACGACACTGTCAGTGTCTTCCCTTATACCTGACATTGACCATTCTACTGCACACTAGCAAACAGCTTCCAAAGCCCAAGGACTTTATCTGACTGCTTACACTGTGTGAGAGTCAGAACAGAAATGTTTGGGAATTACAGCCTTTGGGTGGAGTTAGGGCATAAGTGTTTCATGCAACTCTTTCCTCAGTTGGGATAAGTTTGCAGTGCAACGCCCAGAATTTTCCAACAGAATGGGGTATGTTTTACTTAATACAGTAAAAACTTAAAATTTCCATAAGGGATTGTGATGCCTCTGCCTTGCCTTTGTTGCTGAAAACTGCTTTTGCTATTCTAGGTCTCTTCTGTTTCCAAATGAATTTTAGGAATGTTTTCTCTAGCTCTGTGAGGTATACTAATGGTATTTTGATTAAGATTGCATTAAATCTGAATAGCAATTTGGAAGCATGGCTTTTTTCACTATGTTGGTTCTTTCCACCCATGAGCAATGGATACCTTTTCATTTTCTGATATTCTCTTTGATCTCCTTCAGAGTACTATAATTGTCAGTGTGTAGATCCTTTATTTCCTAAGTATTTCATTTTCTTTCTTTTTTTGGTTTTTTTGTTTGTGTTTGTTTTTGTTTTTGTTTTTGGATGCTGTTGTGAAAGATGGTTTCCCTAATTTCTCTCTCACTGTGTTCGCTGTTTGTGCACATGAATGCTATTGATTTTTGAGTGTTTATTTTGTATCCAGATATACTACTGAATTTGGTTATTAAATCTACAAGTCTTTTGGTGGAGTTTTGGGGGTCTTCTATGCAGAGCACCATGTCACCTGCAAATAATGATAATTTAGCTTCTTCCTTTTCTATTCTTATTCCTTTTATATTTTTTCTTGTCTAATTGCTCAGGCTAATGTTTCCAGAACTACATTGAATAGGAGTGCAGACAGTGGACATCCTTATCTTGTTCCTGATTTTAGAGTGAAAGCTTTCAGTTCTGACCATTTAGTATGAGTTGGTTGTTGGTTTGCCATAGATGGCTTTTATCAGATTGATGTAAAGAATATCTATTCCAATTTTCTGTAGGGTTTTTATCATAATGAGTGTTGGACTTTGTCAAATACTTTTTCCTGTGTCTATTGAGATGATCATATGATTTTTGTCCTTGGCTCTGTCAATATGGTGTATTACATTTATTGATTTGCATACATTGAACCATTCCTGCATCCCTGGGATGAATCCTCTTTGGTCATGGTGTTTAATTTTCTTGATGATTTGCACCTCACTCCAAAAAGAATGGCTGTCATCAAGAAATCAACCAATAACAAATGCTGGAGGGAATGTGGGGAAAATGGAACCCTTCTCTACTGTTGGTTGGAGCACAGACTGGTGCAACCACTATGGAAATCAGTGTGGAGATTCCTCAAAAAACTAGAATTAAAAGTCACATTTGACCCAATTATTTTCCTTTTGCATATCTTCCCAGAGGAATTAAAAACATCATACCACAATGATATAAGAACACCCATGTTTATAGCAGTGCAGTTTGTAATAGCTAAATCTTGGAAACAACCCAAATGCCCATCAACAAAGGAGTAGATAAAAAAAGATGGGGTCTTTTTAGACAATGGAGTGCTACTCAGCCATAAAGAAGGATAAACTTGAGACATATGTAGGTAAATTGATACACCTTGAGACCATATATTTTGGGAGGGGTACCAGGGATCAAACTCATGACCTCATTCTTGCCAGGCAGATGCATACACCACTGAGCTAAATCCCTGGCCCCAGAGATCATTCTCTTAAGTGAAATAAATTGGACACACGTGTGTGAACATTGAATTGTCTCTTTGGTATGAGAAACTGAGAGAGTAAATAAAGACGAAAATGTACAATATATATTGTGAACTAGGAAAAATTATTCAAAAAGAAAGAGAAAATAGGAATGAGGAAAGATGAAAGGAAGGAAGAGAAAGGGGGAAATGATTTTTAAGAAGGATGGAAACAAAGCTTTGCAAATATGGAGGGGAAGTGGGGTTGAAAGAAGGAGAGAGAATTTGGAAAAAAAAGAAGAATCAAAATATACCACATACAGTTACAAATTCCCTATGATTAATATGATCTTTACATATACCCAAATTGTATCAATAAACAATTTAAAATAAAAAAATTCCACAGGACATATCTATGGAAAATCAGTAAGATTTTTCCCATGTTCAAATTTTTAATATTTCTTATTTCAGGTCCTGGCAACTTTTACAGTGGAACATTAATAAAGAGGGGAATATGAACTACAAGAATAATAATGCCAGAAAGTATGTTGGTTCATCGAAAGCAGGATATGGTACCATATCTTTTCAGAGTAACGAGAAATTTAGAAAAGAAGTAGTCAAATAATTTGGGAAGTAATAATAGCAAAAAAACAAACTTTAATGCTTCCCATATGGCATTCAGAGAGGTAAATTCTATACATGAATAACCTAATTTATTTGTTTCAACAAACTCATGGAATTGTCATTATGAATGTTTTCATTTTTCAAAGAAGAAACATATTAAAGCTCAGAGAGTTAACTCATCCAAGTTCATAATGCCAGAATGGAGGAGCTGGGGTTTGAACCCAAGTGTACTGATGCCAATGTACTTGATATGTCCACACAGTGAAGTAAACTGAGTCAAACTACACTGAATGGTCTTCTCTTCTTCGGGATGCTGGGAACCTTCATTATGTAATTTTGAACTCAGAATCTTCAAAGGGATAAGCAGAATTATTTGTGAAACTTATTTGGCCAGGATAACCCTTCATGTGGAGTATCTTGATCGGACTGTGCTTGCCTTCTTGAGTACTGTGCCTTTGCAATAGTGGTCACCAGAGTAGGCTAGAGCAGGTGGAAAAAAGCTGACCAATGCATCCTGCATTATATAGGCAGAAGGAAGAGGTTCTGCTGTGCTATAACCAACAGTAACGCACTGTACATTTTGAAAAACTAGAAAAAAAGACTCTGAAATTTTCACCATAAAGAAATGACAAATAATTGAGGAGATAAATATGCTTAACTCAATTTAAGCACTACCCAATGTATGCCTGTATCAAAATATTACATGGTGTCCACTAATATGGGCGATTTTATATTTTTATGTATCAGCTTAAAAATAAATTTTAAAAATTGTGTTTTAAAGTATTTGCATACTTTATCCAGAATCATTTTCTTGTATCTTTCAAAGCTGCATAAGTTTATTCCATTATACTCTGCAAGTCTCAACAAATAAACCTGAGAAACTACTCTGTGGACATAACTTCAATCAAGAGTTATGACCTCAAAACTGTCAAATATCACTTCCCAAGATGAGACAGTTGACCTCACAATTGTGTCAAATACCACTTCCCAAAGACATAAATGCAAGTTAATTAATAAATAAGTTGTATTACAGTATAATATATCCTGGCCTCCAAATCACATTTAATAGGTTAGTATGACATAGAATCTTTGAGGGATCTGATCAAAGAATGAATTAGGACAGTACATGTCACTACAAGAAAAAAGTTATAAGATACGTTTTTTTCTGAAATGATAAAACAAGACAGGAACACTAGGTTAGTGAGAAATTTGGAAAATGAACTGGGCAGAAAACATGGACAGGAAACTTTGCATCCTGTAGATAACTATGCAAGAGGAAGCAGCAGTAGCATTTGGCAAGGTATTGGATTTATAGCACAAAGAATGAAGACAAGCCTTCAGGGTACTGGATTTGTAAAGAAGGTGTGCAGTGGGCATGTAGCTCTGTCGACAAAAGTTACAATATAATACAAAGATCATGTACGAGAATGTGTGACTTACTTTCTCTTTAAGTTTTTGATTCTGAGGTCCCAAGTTGCCGAGTGTAAAAACATAATTTCATTGCTTTTTAGTAAACTCAGTCCAGCTCAGTGACTTTCGGTGACTTCCATTTGCAATGCAACTGTTATGGTTGATACATTGTGTCAACTTGAGAAGTTTAACTGAGAGACTCAGTAGGAAGCCAGGGTTCTTTGTAAATATCCTCATCCTGTGAAAGAAGAAGGCACAGAGATTTTGTGCGCTGCACTTGCCCTGGAGGGTGGCAGGTGACCAATGTACAATATAAGGAAGGAGAAGAGGTTTGTTCCTCCCCTTTTGCTCTGGCTGCTGCCTTGAAGTGTTGCCCCAATGCCCTGTCACCCTGCCTTGGAGCCAGGTGATTATGGACTGAAACCTCCAAAAAGTATAAGCTAAATAAACCTTTCCTTCCTGCATTTTGGGTGCCGAGCGTTTCGTCCCAGCAATGAGAGAAAAGTAACCAAGACAGCAATTGTATTCTCCTTGTCCCCTTTTCCCTTTTGCTGGGGCTCATGCTAACCCCCAGGAATCCATTTATAATTTGCCACATAGTATTACTCAGGTATCACTGATATCCATCATCACTGTTTTCTGAAGGTCCTCAGTCAGGACATGGTCTCAGATGTCAAATTCCTACAGATTCCTTGTCTTCCTCCATTATTTAAATAAACATCAAGATACATTGTAATCGTGAGAAAAATTAACAGTCTTTACCAAGACAGAAAGGCAAAATGAAAACATAAATATGTGGTGAATAGAACATCAAATTAAAAGCCAAACATACCTGCTATAAGAAAAATAATAAAATTCTTAGGAAAGTAGATGTGCAAAAATGACAGTCAGAAAAATATTATAATAACTCTTAATAAATAATAAGCATTTCATGTACATTTTCATTAAGCAGTCACACAACTATTTGAGGTGTTCATTTTACAAAAGGAGAAACAGTGCCAAAAGCTTAAGTACCATTCCCAAAGTTACCAGCTTGAATGGTTTTTAAGGTCTAAAATCCATCTCTTAAAAAGATGAAATCGATCATCTACACTCACTTAAAACTATCCTTCTTGAAAAATAATCTCGTAATATCTCAAACTTGGATTTAGTTCATTAATTTACAATGGACAAAAGTATAAAGATAAAAGAGAAGCATTCTTGAAGAATTCAAATGATTTCTGTTGAACTAATTGCCTTTAATTTTCAATATTTTTCACAACAAAAGAAACCTTTGTGATTAGCTCATTGTTAGCTCTTGCCAGAGCAGAA
Source organism: Cuniculus paca (assembly GCA_004365215.1). Lineage (NCBI taxonomy): Eukaryota > Metazoa > Chordata > Mammalia > Rodentia > Cuniculidae > Cuniculus > Cuniculus paca. The sequence continues at coordinate 14,212 of RJWT010018377.1, forward strand.
CACATTGATTATTCTGAATATACAGTTTTATCCTGGATTTTTGTTTGGAGTTACATTTGAGAGGTGTAATGGGTATACGTATATTTGGCCTGGGAGGTTTTCAAGCCCCTTTCTTTAAACATTCATAGATTGGGATGAGGTTTGAATTTCATCTTGATTCTTATAATATGATGATAATTTCCAGAGGAGAAAATTCCACTGTGATTTGATAGCATAAGATGACTCTGTGAGACCAAATGTATGAAAAAAAGTCTTTAAAACATATGGGAAACATTTGTAGTTTTAACAAAAAGTGGGAACTCCTGAAGTAATAATGTAAAATATCGTTGCTTAAAAACAGGTGTCTGGGACTCTAAGCAGCTCCAATTTCTCCACAAGGCTGGGTGCTTTACCATCTGCACTCCTTTGGAATCATTAAGCAAACTGGCATCTTCCAGATGTGTGCATTTCAAACACTGATTCACACTGGTTCACCTTCATACCCATGTAACTCACAGCTTGTCATTCGATGAAGAGAAATCAAGATGCTTTTCATATGATATTTTCTTTTAAATGTTCTTACATAAGTCTAACCCCATATAAAACCACAACCAGCAAAACAAAAGGCTCTTCGTGTCACTGATTGTAACTAAACACTAAAAGTTTTGAAATTACCACTTTTTCCAGAAGCCGAAGTGGAGATGATCCCTCAGCTCACGTTTCTCCTTTATTATTTCTCCACTACATTTGCCAAACCCATAAAAGACATTTTCTCAATATGAATACCACTGCAATTTAAAACAAGTGGAATTAAAACATGATATCATGTAGTTTTTCAATCACTGCTTCTAATAATACTTGGTCAAATCTTTTTCCCATTCCTTAATGCTGTACTCGGTAGATTCCGTAATTTCCTAGTCACTTTCAGTTATTATAATTCAGACCAATGTAAAGTCTCGATTTCAAATTCAGTCTCCAGCCCAACTGTGAGAACAGCCTCAAATGGCTAGCAGCAGCCATGGGTTGGCGAGCAGAGAGTAAGCAGTCCATGTGTGTGTCTGCATTACTTCTCTCCCTTTGTGCACTTTCTCTTTGAGGCCTAGCCCTTTCCATGTGTTGGATCAAAGTAGAGATGAGGAAGAGAGAGAAAAACAAGTGACTATTTAACTGGCTGCTATTGTGTCCTCTATGCTGGTTTTCTCTGCTTCTCTGGCTGGACGTTGTTGCCCTGAGCATCCAAACTGAGATTCTTGCAGGACTGTATGAGCTCTTGGAAGTCTTGAAGAATTCCCTTACAGCAGAGTTTTGGGAAGGTAGATTACACTCCAGGTCAACTTCATTCTACAGCCCCAATTCCCACCTTTCCCTCCCAGAACATCGACTGCCTCTTTCTCTGAGTTCTCTCTGCCCAACAAGCTCTGTTTATTCTTCCTGCCTTCCAGGATATGTGCCTGATCTCCACCAGAGAGCTGGAGTTCAGGTTCTCTTCATCCTACCTATCATCTATCATCATGTTCTCTTCTATTGAAATGGGGCTGGAGCACATCCAGCATGATTGCTGGCTAGGCAGACACCCAATCAGGAAACACATGCCTGCCAGTCTCTCCTTCTGGTAGGACCCCCCACTCTTCATGCATGATTCTTCTGGGAGCCCTCCTACTCCCAATTTGACTCCATTCTTCTTCATGGGAAGGCAGAGGGATACATCTAATACAATCATATCATTCATGATGATTCAAATCCCTGTCTCCCCAGCCTAGGTATTTTATACTGAAAGTGATGTGGAGGTGGCTGATATAGAATGATTAGTTCCTACAACTACCACTGCTGAGAGAAATATTAATAATTGTATTTGGGAGGCACTGTGTTGAAAAATAGAACATTTGTATTGACAGCAAATGTGGAAAAATAATAATTCTATGTTTGAGGCAACAAGAAAAGAAGGATGAAATTATATCCACACTTTTCAGCTATTCTTGGCAGAAGAATCTCAAATAATAAGTTGATAACACTCTTCTAGATTTTCAATTTATTGGAAAATAAATTTTAAAATAGATCCTCATGCCCTTTTGGGTTTCAGTAGTATTGATTTTCATATCCCCTTGTTCATCTCTGATTCTCTGTTGTTAATCTTGTTTATCTTTTCAAAGAATTAACCCTTTGCTTCATTGATCCTTTATGATATTCTTTTCATCTCTACTTCATTAATTTCAGCTTCAATCTTTGTTATTTGTTTCCTTCTACTTGTTTTAGAAATGGCTTGTTCTGATTTTTCTAAGCCCTGGAGATGCACAATACATTATTTATTTGAAGTCTCTCTGATTTTCTTGACTGGATATTGTATGTATTGGTGAGAGTGGTATATTGAAGTTACCCACTATTATTGGGCCTTTTTATGTGAATAGTATTGGTTTTTATGAAATTGGGTGTGCTGATGTTCAGTGCATATATATTTACAATTATTATATCTTCTTGGTGGATCATTCTCTTTATCAATATGTAGTGTCCTTCTTTGTCTCTTCTGATTAATTTGGTTTGAGGTCTGCTTTGTTGGATATGAGTTTGGTTATCCTTTCACATTCCACTCACATGGAATATCTTTTTCCATCCTTTTACTTTCAATCTGTGTAGGTCTCTGTCAGTGGGTATATTTTTTGCAAGTAGCAAATGGTTGGATCGTATTTTTAATCTAATTAACCATCCATAACTTTTTTGTAGAATTAAAATCACATACACTCAGGGTTATTACTAGAAGACGTATACTAATATCTGCCATTTTGTGTTTTTTTTTTCTGATTTTGATTCTTTCTTAATACTCATTTTCTTTTCTACTCTTCCCCTTGTATATGAAAGGTTCCTTTAAGTATTTTCTGTAATGCTGGGTAAATGATCATTAACTCCTTTAGTTTCTGTTTATCTTGGAAGGTCATTGTCCTTTGATTCTGAAAGTCAGCTTTACAGGATATGGTAATCTAGATTGGCAATTACTTTTCCAAGGATTGAAACATATTATTCCATGCCCTCCTGGCCCTTAGTTTGCTGAGAAATTGCTATTATCACATAGGTTTATAACTGACTCATTGTTTTTCTTTTGCATTTTCAATATTCTTTCTGTATTCTATACTCTTTTTATATTGCAAGAATTATTTAGATATTTTCAAAATATCTTTGAATAATTGTAAGGTTTTATTATTGATCATTAATTGAGCTATTGATATTTTTATGTTATGAAAAAAGTAAAACAAAATTTCATAACAAAGTAATAGAAGAATAACAATAGTTAATACATTGTGTATTGTTATCTTTAAAGTACTTGCTCAGAGTACAAGATATGGGCATAAAAATTTCTCCAGTCAATATTACAACAAACCCTCCTAAGAGACACTAATAGTATAACTGACTTGCATTTTCCCCTTTCTTTTCCCTTTCCCCCATCCTTGTTCCTTTTTCCTTTTGAACAATTTCTTCCCATTTCAAAATATCTATTGTACATTTTAGGCCTTATTTACTCTTTCAGTTTCTCACACCAGGGAGATAATACAATGTTTAAACACATGAGCATGCTCTGTACTCTTGACATTTTAATTGTAACATGATGTGGGGAGGTTGTTTTAGTTATATTTGTTTGGGGTTCTAAGAACCTCCTGTATCTGGGTGTACATATCTTTCTCATGACTTGGTAAGTTTGCTGCTATTATTTTACTAAATAAATTTTCAATGACTTTAATCTCTATTTTGGTACACTCTTCAACACTAAAAGTTTTTAAGTTTGATCTTTTAATCCTGTCCCAGAGGTCTTTTATTGTTTTTGTTGATTTTTTTTTATCTTGAAGAGCATAGAACAACACAAAACAAAACAGAATAAAACAAAGCAAAAGAAAACAGAATAGAGTCAAACATAATATAGCATTTCAAAACAGAACACTGCAAGCTATACAGGTTTTCAAAACATAACAACAGGAGATTAACAATGGTTACCCTAGTGTCTCTTGCATTTTTATCTTTTTTTTTTAGTGTCTCTTGCTTTCGTCAAAATGGTTGTTCATATATTTACAGACAATAAACTCAAACAAAACAAAGTAATATAAAACCAGATAAAACAAAAGAGCATTACAGGTCTTCAAGTCGGATAACACGAAACCAGCAACGGCTACCATAGTGTCTCATTTTTCAAAAGAGCTGTTCCTATCTTCTCAACATATTGCCTTCAAATAGTAGGAAAGGGATTTAAACCAATCAAATCAAAGAATAAAAGCACCGTTGGATTTCAGAACCATTTCTCCATATTTATCAGGAATTTTGGATCTTATTGAGTCTTTCAGGTTCTTACAATAGGGAGACGATGTGGTGTTTACACATGTGGGTTTGGTTTATTTCACTTATGAGTATGGTTTCAAGTTGCATCCATTTACCTATAAAAGCCTCAAGGTGATCATTTTTTATAGCTGAATAGTACCTCATTGTATAAAAGTACCACATCTTTTTTTATCCATTCCTCAATTGATGGGCATTTGGGTTGTTTCTAAGGTTTGGCTATTACAAATTGTGCTGCTATAAACATGGGTGCACATATATCACTGTGGTAAGATGATTTCACTTCTTCTGGGAATATGCCCAGCAGCAGAATAGGCTGGGTCAGATGGGACTTCCAGTCCTAGCTTTCTGAGAAACCTCCAGACTGACCTCCACAGTGGTTGCACCAGTCT
>RJWT010018378.1:0-18898 GCA_004365215.1 Cuniculus paca
CGTTTGTTTCATATACACCTTATATATACAGCCTTAAATTAATTATATACAATATTTTAATGTGCCTGCAACTGTTATATAAGGTCAGAAGTAGAATTTTTCCACTTGTCTTGTCATATTTGTGCTAAAAACATTTTCAGAGTTTGGAAAAGTTCATATTTGGGATGTTTAGAATTGGGGAATATTTAGCTTGTAAGAAGCATCCAGACAAAAACAAAAATAAAAACTCTTGTCTAAAAGTGTGTCCAAATGAGATTTAATTCATTTTTATAGTAAATTCTCACTGCTAACTTATCAAATTGGGACGCAGAGGTGACAAAAGGAAGAGAGTCGCAAGATCAAATTATTGCACACAAAAGCACCTTTTATTCAGTATCACCTTGATTTATTTTTCCTAGCATTTTTTTCCTCAGATGGAAAAATAATTTCATTAAGATAACAAATGTTTCTGCCAAAGTGAATTTCATTGTTTTAATGATTTTCTTTAAAAAGAAAAAGTCAACTCTGCACATTTCTCTGCCTCTTTTCTGAATTTATTACTTTTTAAAAATCTGTCAGCAGAAAACAAGATGATTCCCTCAGATAGAGTAATTATATTTTATTGCTGCATTGTTTTCTCAGTTGGGAAAAAAAATCTAGGTGACAAAAAAATAACAAGAGAAGTAGTTTACATGATCACAACATTTAAATTGCTGCCAAAAGGCAAAAATGTAAAAAAAAATTTAAATGTGAAATATTGTATAACTTCAAAGAAAAACTTACCTCAATTATCTATCATTTATCATGTACTACAGGTCAACTTCAATTTTCTAAATAGGATTACAGTCCTTTATTATAAGCCCCTAGTGGTACTATGGTATACATTTTAAAAAATTCTACTACAAAATTTTCTTTCCTCTTTGTTTTCGCCTATTGTGTACTTAAGCTATACATAATTTTGAATAAAAAGCCTACAGTAGGTATAAATGCAATAATTAACTGATCCTGTTTGCTGATGTCCTGTTTATGTTTCTCAGAAGGTGGCATCTTTTAATCCAGCATCTTCTCCTGCTTTTTGCCTTCCTTTTTCTTCTTCTTAGATTCCGCTGCAATTGAAAACAGAGAAGCAAAAATAAGCATCCAACTATTAATCTATTGGGAAGGACAGTCACTTTATTTATAGTTGACCAGTAACTACAAGATAAGATCGATAGAAAAGTTGTATGGTCTTGGTAGTTCTCTTGGTGATTTGAGAGGTGTGTGTGCATGGTGCATGTGTGCGCTGTTGCTACAAAAGTATGTCTAAAATTAAGCAGGCAGAGCACAGCTACCTCTGTGTGAACACCTACAAATGTCTCTTATCTTGTTGGTCGGTTCTATTTGGCATGCAAAATATTATTTCAATGTCTTGCTTAAAAAACAAACCCAGCAGGCAGCCATCTGTTAGAGAATTAACCAGGTTACTGCTCTGTGAAGAGCTTAAAGACCTCTTCTTAGCCCCTCTCTTCTCACAGAACTGTTTAGAGGAATTAGCACTTTCTTTCTGAGCAAACAATTCGAGAGTGCTTTCCCTTTCTATGTCCCATCTGTTTATATATTTGGTTAGCTATTTACAGAGTAAGGAGCAGCTGTGAACCCCACGCAACCTATCTAGATCTTTGCCTAAAGGCCTCCGATCTTGCAGGAAGCAAATTGAAGGCACCGACCTGTGTCCAACTAAACAAGTAAAACCCTGAGGATTTAAATTAAAATTCTTGTCCTTTTGCACTCAATCATCTTGCCTTTTCTTTCTTTTTTTTCTAAAGGAAAAATGTGACAGAGAACAGGACACATCTACTTTAGCTCCAAACACAAAAATGGTAAGAATTGCTGGGCTAGCAAGTGAAAGGATACTGCTGGTTGTTTCTGTGTTGCCTAACCGACTTGGTCCACAGCAATGGTAGAATCATGCTGGCTAGGCACAGGCTTTGGAGACAGAGTGCTAGGGTTTAAATGCAGGCTGCATCACTAAGTTACTGTGGGACTTTGGGAATGCTAATTCATGCATTTGTGTTTCAGATTAATCATTTTTGAATGGCCATATGAATAACATCATAACATCTGATTACTATCCAAATTTACTTAGTTGTGCAAAGTCCACTGAGAACAGAATATGGCAAAATAGCATTTGTTCTACAAAAGTACGGATTTATCTTTAAATGATAATAAACTGAGACTATTTCTCTGTATAATTAAAATTCTTCATCATCGCCAGTGTGAATTGACTGAGCATGTGATGAACAGCAGAGGAATTTGGGGCCAAAAACAACAGTCAACAGGAATTAGGGCATTGTTCAGGAGATCATAAAAATTATCTCTAAGAAAATCCCCTGGCTTATGGTGAGAGAAGACACGGCATGATGTCAGTCAGAAATATTGCACATTTTTCAAATCACACGTAAGTAGAGCTAGAAACCCTTAATTCTTATTTACTGTCTTCAACAGTAGTTCCAAAGTCCACTGCACACTGGTAAAAAGGCATTGATGTTCACTGCAATTTTCCCAAACCTCTGGCATTCAGGTTTCTCTGGTACACCATATGTAGTTCGTCAGCAGCTTCTAAAACCCTGATTAATTGCTGCTCTTATATATATAGCCATTCTGTTCATGCCTATACTCAGTTTACCCCATTTCTACATTTAAGAGACTTAATCTTTCATTCCCTCTATATTTTCCTGTTTTTTATGAATGCCTCCTTAACAAATAGTGAAATGACAAGAATTTCTTAGTTTAAAGATACCCATAAGATCAAAGAAAGTATTCTGTTTAATATCTAAACAAATAGTGTTTAAATGTTTAATAATTCCTAGGCTTTGGTTGACATTTTAAGTAATAGCTGTTTATTAGGATGATATGCTCAAGGAATCATCTGGAATGTCAAATGTGATTTAACTCCAGTTCTTTTGTTTCAGTTTCCTCTCATTCTATACTGGAGACTCCTCAGTAATCTCTAAGCCTTTAGCTCATAAGAAGAGAATAGTTTGTGGCACTACTTTCATATGTTGGCTAACATCTCTCTATTTTGTACATAAGTCTGAACAGTAATCAAGTGTTTTAAACACATTTACTTCACAAAACATGACATTTACTTCACAAAACATGAAGATATTTTGAGTATTGAACACTATTTGATTGAGTTAATGTAGGTTGTCATCTCTATGAGCACTTGGGTGTGGAAATCTCTCCGAAAACTCCCTGCTATTAAAGGCATGGTCAACTGCCCTCCCTGTTGTCTAGTCCTAACATTTCCTTTTCATTAAGTAACAACATGTCAAATGCCAAGAAACCAACCACTTTCCCACTTAATCTGCACAGGGACAATTAAGTTATTCTTCTGACACAATTGGCAAGTCATCACAGCATTGTACAAACATCCTATACACATTAACCATTCTGTGCTCAATCCAGATAGACAGAAAAGTGAAAAGGCTTCAGTAAAAGTCAACGAAAAGCAAGAAGAACTTGCATTTACAATGAGCCAGTTTGGTTCCTCACATAAGAAAATGTTTGAATTTTTGCAAATAAAAAAAAAATTTCTTACAATCAAAAGGACATTTTTCTGACTCTTATTTACACTTAACTGGCAGGCTAAAAGAGCTTTGTCATTGCTTATCTCTGTGGCCTGCAAAATTTATTGACAACATCTCCAGTTTTATCTAGTATATCATTGGAATGTAAAGTAGTATCGTGCAGTCTAGGCTCTAGCAAAACTTGGTCCAACTTCTTTAATGACAAATGAGGAAACAGGAGCATTGAAATAGGGTCTCTTTCCTTCAGTTTCCATACTTGGGCTGATTTCAGTTTCCAAAGGCCACCATTTCCCCTCTCTGGTCTTTGACCTTGAAGCCCACTGTCCATTATCAACCCTATACTCCCACCCTTGTTCTTGTCTTTTTGGTTTGTCTCACCCCTCAGATGCCAGCTTCAGCATATCTAGTTTATTTGCATCATGGTTGAGTTACAATCTTTTCTGTTCAGTTTCCTTGTTTGAGTGTATATCATTGGTACTGCAATTGACAGTGAAGTATAAGCAAAAGAGGAAAAGACTCTATCGCTACTGTACCCCAGTCTGTACACAGGATCTTGTGCATGACTGTTGATTAATAAATTTCCAGTGAAATCAATAAATGTTTAATATGACACAAACCTGTCTCATGCGTCTTCTTTGTAGAAGTTCTTTGAATTCCAGTGTGTGTGTGTGTGTGTGTGTGTGTATGCTTCTTTTTATTTCAGCCTTCACCCACGTCTGAGTGTTTTTTCTCCTACCATCTCAATTTTGTTTAACCAATCCCTGTTTACCCTTAGGACCTTACTCCAGTTTTAATTTCTCTGAGAAACCTTTCCAGGACTCCCATACTAAGCAGATTCCACATCCAGACCCATTTTTGTGCCTTTCATTGCTTTTTCCACATTAGAACTGCACTGTTAACTGTGTTTCAAATAAATATGCTTTTTCCTCTTTCTGTGAGGGTAGAGACACTTTTCTGTATTTTGCATCTGTATATTTGATGCCTGATCCATGACAAGTATTTGTGAAATATGCATTGCATGCAGACTGGACAAATGAATGTTTAAATGAGAAATTGGTTATCAACTTATCATCATACAGAAAAATAATATTTTTCATAGAAATGAAGGACTGTAAATTCATTCAGAATCTTAGTATATCTTTAAAGATGAATATTTTATGAAGAAGAAAGTACAAACATACACACAGGAAATTTACTTGTATTGCTTAACACATTTTCTCGTCTTTAAAACAAATGCCTGAACTAACTCTCTGGGTAAAACTACTATCTCATTTTGGATAGCTTTTAAGGTGACAGCCAGAGAAACTTTGCTATGAGCGCAAGAAGCATGAATTTTTCTGGAGCAGGGCAAAGTCAAATGCATCATAATGCAGTCATATATGAAGAGCCACAAGGATCCCAGTCCTGATGTGAAACAGGAGAGATCTTTTTTCCCACTGAACAAAGCCAAGTCAAGTGACAGGTGACACTGACAGCAACTCTCAAGGCAAAATGTCACTCTTCTCCTGGACTGAGGCCATGAAGCACACACGAATGCAGGTGGGAAATGAGCCCTTGTCAAATGTGAGAGTAAGGAGTTCCTTCCCATAAAGTGACTTGATCTCCTTGGATGATCCCTGTGAGGACATTAGGGAAATAATCTTAAAACTCACAGTCTTTGTGGCATGTTTCAACTCCCTGCAGTTCAAAGCTTCAACCTTTGTTTGTCCAGTTTTGAGTTGGCAGTACTCATGATAATTGGGATATCGGCATGAGAAAAGATGGTAGGTATGTAAAACTTGGCACTATTTGAAAAGAAATAATTTTTCTTCGAAGATATGTTTGGAAGTATTTAGAAAGCTGTAAGACTTTCCTAAAAACTCTACTCTAGTAAGAATTCATTGTTTTTTATTTAAATGTTAGGTTTCTCAAGGAAGAGCAACCTTACGATATTTCAACTTGCATGTCTGACTTATTTCACTTAACATTAGGATTTCAGAGTACATGCATTTTTCTACAAGTGACTCAAGCCCATCATTTTTTATTATACAGTAATACTCCATTGTATATAAAGGCCACTTTTTTTTCCATTAATCTGATGATAGACAAATGGGCCATTTCCAAGATTTATCTACTATGAGTTGTGTTGCTATAAACATGGATATGTGTGGATTACTGTCATATAATGTCTTTAATTCTTTCAGGAAGATATCTAGAAGTGAAATTGCTGGGTAGAATGGAATTTCTAGTTTTAGTTTCCTGAAGAAGCTGTAGATTGATTTCACTAGTGTTTGTGTTAGTTTACACCCCCCACAACAAAAGATAGATAATAGGAAATATGGAGACAGATCATTGGAAAAATGGAGGGGACCAAGAGATGGACAAAGGAGACACAGGAAGGGAAAGAGATTTAAAAAGAATTAGGTGAGCTATTGTAGGTACCTACTCCCCATGAGAAATGTAATCATTATGGGCTACAACCATGTACTGATTTAAAAAAAAATAATAAAAATTAGAATTTATTGTCTTTCATCACAAAATTTAAAGTTCCACTTACCATATACTCCAGAAAACTTAAAATTTAAACTGAAATAAATCTTATCAATACATAGCAATTTTTGATAGGAAAGAAGAAAAGCAATGAAAAGAATGATAAAGAATACGATCCATGCTACAATAAGTTCCAAGTCCCCTTATTTATTTATTCTATAGGGAAAACAAAATCTTGTGGACAGTGAAGCAATAAGCGGCATGAAAACTTTGATTCAGTGAGGCAATAAGGAAACAGTGAAGTTTTGTTAGCATTATAATGAGGAACATTTCCCATCTTAGAGAATTGATACTAATGGACACCTGTCACTTATCAGCTCTGTGATTTGGGAGAAATCAATCGTTCTGCATCTGATTCCTATAAACTTGTGGTAATAAAGCCAATATCCTCTCATAGTGCCATGGGGAGGACTATGTGTGATGATAACCTTTCAAATCTTATTTTACTATTGATACTGCCCCCAAACTCATGTATTTGACTGAGAAACTATGACTCAACTCCATTATGGAACAATCTCCATTAAAATTGTGAATACTGTGATACAATGGTGAACAGAACAAAATTCTGCTCTCAGAGAGCTGATAGTACAAGCAATGCTTTCACGATTACTCTACGTGAGTCATTTAAAATTATAAAGTATTTTAAGATACAAAATCCCAGATAAATATGGAGAAAAGGTTCTGAAGTCCAATGGTGCTTTTATTCTTTGATTTGATTGGTTTAAGTCCCTTTCCTACTATTTGAAGGCAATATATGAGAAGATAGGAACAGCTCTTTTGAAAAACAAGGGACATTACGGTAGCCATTATTGGTTTCTTGTTGTCTGACTTGAAGGCCTGTAATGCTTTCACTCTTTTATTTTATTTGGCTTTGTATTACTTTGTTTTGTTTGAGTTTATTGTCTGTAAATGTATGAACAACCATTTCAAAGAAGGCAAGAGACACTAGGGTAACCATTGTTAATCTCCTGTTGTTATGTTTTGAAAACCTGTATTGCTTGCAGTGTTCTGTTCTGAAATGCTATATTGTGTTTGACTCTATTCTGTTTTGTTTTGCTTTGTTTCATTTTGTTTTGTTCTATTCTTTTTAAAATAAAATAAATAAATAAAATTATAAAGTATTTTAAAAGCATATGTTTACCTTAAAGATCATGGATAAGTAGCTAATATTTTATGATGACACCCATTTTTCTTGTTGCTGATTTATTGTTAGAATACAGGTGCATGTGATATAAAAGATAGAGTATGCACAGGTGGATGAATTACTAGGGCTAAAAATATATAAGTATAATTGATAGCTTAAACAAAAAGAGAATTTCTCCCTCATGGAGTTACTTTCTTCTTAAAAAAATCAATTACTGTACTTGTTTCAGCAGCACATGTACTAAAATTGGAGCAATACTGAGATTAGCATGGCAGCTAAGTAAGGATGACATGCAAATTCCTGAAGGATTCCATGTTATTCAGGAACAATACAAAGATGTCCACTATCACCACTCCTATTCAATATTCTGGAAACACTAGCCAGAGAAATTAGACAAGAGAGAGAGAAGTAAAAGGAATAAGGATAGGAAGGCAAGAAGTTAAATTATCATTATTCACACATAATATGATAGTTTACATAGAAGACCTCAAAAACTCCACTAAAAGGCTTTGAGATTTAATAAGCAAATTCAGTATCATAGCTGGATATATAGTTCACACTCAAAAATCAATAGCATCCCTGTAGATAAACAACAAACTCATTAAGAGAGACTAGGGAAATCACGCTCTTCTCAATAGCATCCAAAAAATGAAATACTTAGGGAACAATCTAACAAGGGAAGTAAAAGATAGATAGATAGATAGATAGATAGATAGATAGATAGATAGATATTTAAAATTACAGTATTCTGAAAAAGGAGATTGAAGAGGATATCAGAAAATGGAAAGATATCCCTTGTTCATGGATAGCAAGAACAAACATAGTGAAAATGGCCATACTCTCAAAATTTTTATATAGATTTGATGCAATCCTGATCAACATATCATTAGCATACTTCACAGAACTAGAGAAAATATTCCTAAAATTCCTTTGGAACCAGAAGACAACTAGAATAGCAAAAGGAATCCTGGGCAACAAAGGCAAAGCAGGAGGCATTACAATCCCTGACTTGAAATTATACTACAAAGCTACTGTAATAAAATGAGCATGGTACTGGCAAAAAAAAACAAACAAACAAACAAAAAAAAAAAAAACCCCAGACCTGAGGATCAGTGGAACAGATTAGAAGATACAGACACAACTACAAACATACTCAGCCACCTTATCTTTGACAAAGGTGCCAAACATGTTCACCAGAAGAAAGATAACCTCTTTAATAAATTGTGCTGGAAAAATTGGCTTTCCACATGCTGAAGACTAAAACTAGACCCATGTTTACCACCATGCAATAAAGTCAAAATGCATCAAAGATCTAAATATTAAAACAGAAACACTAAATATACTGGAAGAGAAAGTAGGTAGAAATCTTAAAGACATAGGGGTAGGCAGAGAGTTCATGAACAAAACCCAAACTGCACAGGAAATACTTCAAAGAATCAGCAGTTGGGATCTCATCTTGTTAAAAAGTTTTTGCACATTAAAAGAAATCACAACAGAGTGAAAAGACAACCCATAGAGTGGGAAAAATTTTAGCAATTATCCCTCAGACAAAGGATTTCTGTCTAAAACATGTAAAGAATTAAAAAAAACTCAGACCCTCCAAATTCAAAGGCCCAATCCAAAAACGGAATACACAATTCTCATATGAAGAAATACAAATGGAAAATAAATATATGAAAAGATGTTCAACATCACTGGTCATTCAAGAGATGCAAATTAAAACAAGACTGAGGTTCCATCTCACCCCAGAAAGAATGGCTATCATCAAGAAATCAACCAGTAACAAATGCTGATGGGGCTATGGGAAAAATGAACCCTTCTCCACTGTTGGTGGGAGTGTAGACTAGTACAACCAATGTGGAAATCAGTGTGGAGATACCTCAAAAGATAGGCTTAGAGGTCCAATTTGACCCAACTATTCCTCTTCTGGATACCTTCCCAGGAAAATTAAAAACATACCATAGTGATAAATGTGAACCCACTTTTATAGCAGCACAATATAAAATAGCTAAGTCTTAGAAACAATCCAGATGCCATCAACCAAGTACTGGATAAAAAAGATGTGGTATGTTTATGCAATGGAGTACTATTCAACCACGAAGAAGGATAAACTTGGGACTTTTATAGGTGAGTAGATGCAACTTGAGACCATACTCATAAGTGAACTAACTCAGACTCACATGTGTAAACATTGTATTGTCTCCCTGGTATGAGAAAGGGAAAGATTAAGTAAAGTCTAAAATGTATAATAGATATTGTGAAATGGGAAGAAATTATTCAAAAGGAAAAAGGAACTAGCATGGGTGAAAGGGGAAAAGACAGTAGGGAAAGGGGAAAAATGCAAATCAGTTATACTAATAGTATTTCTAAGTTGATTGAAAAGGAAGGTTTGTGCTAAGATCAATTGGAGAAATTTTTATGCCCTTATCTTGTACCCTGAGCAACTACTTTAAAAATAACATGTAATGTGTTAACTCTTATTATTCTCCTATTATTTAGCTATGAAGTTTTGTTTTACCTTTGTTCCATAAAATAAAAAAATCAATTACTTTTTTGTTTGAAATGTAAAATATATTCATAGAGAAAATACGTACATATATTAATATAAATTACCCATAATTTCACAATACAAAAGCATCATGTTTCACAGTGTATTCTATTTACATATTCTTTCCATGACTTTAATTAGGAACATATTGACAGTTGATATAAATTTTTTTTAAAAAAGTTCAACTGCATTTCTTTTCCATGCCATTGGCTCTACTCTGAAACTGACTAAGCAGCTTTCCTTTCCATCTAGTCTATATAATTTTGGTAACCTTTTTTCTTCTTTGGTAAGTCACTTGAATTGCTGTCATAGTTTGTTATTATAAATAATAGTGCAATGCTGTTTCTGCTGTCAAGTTATTGTATATTTTTCTTAGTACAGATTATTACAAGAAGATTTACTGAATCAAAGACCAGGGTGTTTATAAATCTCTAGGTTTACATTAGCAAATCTATTTTTTAGAAGGAAGTACTAATGTATATTCTTATTAGCAATTTACATGACAGCCTGTAACAGTAAACTTGCTGTAAAAGGCAAATAATCAAACAATATGTGTCATCTCTTTTCCACCTATTCACAGTCCTTTAAGAATAGGATTATCATCAACTGGATCATACACACACATGCACACAGAGACAGAGAGAGAGAGAGAACTTAAATTAGAGAAACCTTAAAGAAACACGGTTGAAAGTGGACCTTGGAAAATAACATCAATTTTGTGTTTTGACGACTGAGGAGTAATACTTTTTCAAGAAGTAGAAGGGTTGAGATTTCCAAAACAAGCTTATCTTATTTTGTTAGCAAAAGGTTTTGCTTTGAAGTTTTTCAGAGGGCCTTCTGTATATACAAAAAACTAGGAGATCAAATGATTGAGGAGAACCCAGGTGTTTAGTGAGTCAGATTCTGTTTGCTGCTGACTTAAGTAAAATATGTCTGGGTCATTAAAGCAATGAGAGGAAATACCTATTAGAATAGAAATGAGAGATCTGCACCATCTCTCAGGTAAACATTTATATTTGAGGAAATAGAACAGTCAGAAGTGCACCCTGCAGTTTTAGAGGCCAGCGAACCTACAGATGAGGCCATCTGGAGACCTGTCATACACACCAGGCGAACTCACTCTGGGAATGATTGAAAGGGCACAAGACCTCACTGAAGGAAAAGGATCAAATCATCATCAAACACAATAATCACAGTGTAGTCACATTCCCATGTCTGGATAGTACTAAGATGCTTTTCATGTTAATTAGCTATATAATCACCCAGAAGTACCTAAACCCTCATACCACAGCACCTACGCCTCAGAAGTGATAAGTCTTGTTGAATCATAAATGTACCCACTCAGAGACACACGTAGAATTCAGGTGCTTGTTGGCTAGTCTTCTTAACATGTGCCATTCATTATATTCCCAAATATTTCCACTCAAACTGAAGTAGCATGTATCAAATGTCACAACATAGGAAAAATTTTCTACTTGAAAATCAAAAGAATACTATTTTTTAAATTTCTTCAATATGTTCTTGAAAGTTATGGTTGAGTCCAATGCCTGGGTAATCATTTTGCTTCTTCTTTGATTTCTTATGTTGTGGTACTACTGGCTCCATTTCCTCTGGTATGCATTTACTTCTATGGGTATGAATGGAATACACGCAGCGTACATATGTACATCCAT
The DNA here is from genome assembly GCA_004365215.1 of Cuniculus paca. NCBI lineage: Eukaryota > Metazoa > Chordata > Mammalia > Rodentia > Cuniculidae > Cuniculus > Cuniculus paca. The sequence continues at coordinate 11,443 of RJWT010018378.1, forward strand.
ACATACACATACATGATACATTATCAAAATATACAATGTCTGTTCAAATAAAAAATTTCCACAGTAAAGACAGTTTGGTATTAATCCCCCTCAAAGCACTCCCCTTCACTTCAAACACCCTTGCCCCATCATCCTTACACTTCTGAAGCAGTCCTTTCTTCTGAGTGTGTTTAGGAGGCATGATCAAAAATGGCTCAGTGTCATTCATTCCAAAGGTAGGCTTGTAAAAACACTACAGTGTGTCCATATACACCTGTGTGTCCTCTAATACTTTGAGACTTCTGGCTTTACCCCAAAGTAAACATGACCATGAAGGTAACTATTTTGAATTGATTCAGAGCGTAGAGGTAGCCATGACAGCACAGCTAAAGACACTTATGAAAGAGGACTCCAGACCTGCTTCAGAAAGTGGCAACAAGGATGGATTCCTTCCAAGTGTGTCTGAAGTGAGGAGCAGTATTTTTAAGGGTATTAATGCCAATATCTTCTTTACTGTAACAAGTGTTTAACAAGTAAACATTCACTGTATTTTTTATCATAACTCATACATACAGACATGTGTACCTAGCATTGATGCACAGTGCTACGCATGGACTGATCTCCCATATTCTTGTTCTTTCCCTCTGTGTCCATCTTCCTTTCCACTCATTTATTATTTCCTAACACCCCTGATTCCTATCAACTATCTGCTCTCCTACACGAGTTTGCTTTCTATTATGTGCATGCAACTAAAGAGATAGTCTACATCTATGTCTAGACACAAACTAAGCATGTTTTTACCATTTCAGGAACCTCTATTTTGCTTCTACTTGTTTTACTTTGAGAGATGGCTCAGCTTTAAACAGCATCTTCTCAAAACAGAAAGTTCAGCTGTGAGTATAAGTAAGTGATGCAGATATAACTGAAATTTTAGTGGAGGAAATGAAGAAATGTATTGCATCAACCAAACAATAGTTTAAAAGTTCCTAAACATGTCAGCTGTGTTCCAAAGCAACTCACCCAGCATCAATAATCTAATGTAAGGGAATAATAACCCATATGTAATAATAGCAATAAATAGTAAGTAATAATAATGACAGTAATAAATAAATCAAGTAATGGAAAGACAAAATCTTTGGGTTATTCAAAAATTCCTGTTTACAATCTTTTCAGCCTCTTTCTCCTTAAGTATCTCCATTTTCCTTTCTTTAGGGAGGGCAGTTGAAGTATCATTTTGCTCTTCTAGGTCTTCATGATACTCTGTTTTCACATGGTAGAGTCAGGAGTAGACAAATAAGCCAACTTGGGTGTGTTGGTAGAAAAATCTATAAGCATTTGTGTACTAAGTAGAAAATCACCAAGTTAGAATCTGAGGTAAGACAATCATGAGTTTTAACCTAACCTGGGCAACTTAATGACTTAGCAAGACTCTGCCTCAAAATTTAAAAAAAAAAAGAATTTCTTTTCAAAGTCTGAAGATAGAGCTCAGTGAGAAAGCCCTGAGATCCATCCCCAGTACCACAAAAAGAAAAAAAAAATCATCAAACTAGCTCCTATTTTTAGTTCAACACATTTGTGTCATCCTTGTATGTTAGCTACACCTACACACACACACACACGCACGCACACACACACTTGCTATAGATAAGAAATTAATGTTTGGGTTCTCTTATTCCACAAAAGTATCTGCAATTTCCTCAATCTATGGGTCTCTCTGGAGATCTTTCACTTGTTGACAGTGATCTCCCCAGTCATACTCCTTAACTGACTTCTTCCATCCCAAAACGAAGGATTATCTCTGATATAACATCTAAATATTTAAGAGATTACTTCTGTAATAATAAGATCACAGTTAAAAATTTGCCTTGCTATATAATATTAAAAATTATCTGGTAATCTCAAGAATGAAATGTACTACAAGCTGTAGTAAGTAGTTACCACTTACACATCATAATTTGCATTTATCATGCTTAATGATCACTTTAATATAACATGATCAATGCTACTGGGAAAAGTTTGCATAAAATTTTAGTCAGCAAAACATCAAAAATTGTCCCTTTTTACTTCCAAATGGATGTTTTCTTTTGTTCAAAAACTTATAGACATAGATACAATCAGTTGCTATGGTTAAATTAGTCCCTCCCAAAATTCTGTGCCAAAATCTCAATTTCAGTACTCTACTGTGTGAAGGTACCTGGAGGAAGAGACTTTGCAGAGATAATTAAATTAAAGCAAGGTCATCAGATGAACTACAGTCCAGCATGACTGGTGTCCTTAAAAGAGAAAACCTGAACACAGACAACACATTTGGGGAGACAGAAGAAGAAGATGGCCACCTGTAAGCCAAAGGGAATGTCCTCGACACACCAGCCTGCCAGCCCTTTGATCTTGTACTTCTGTCACCAGAACTATGAAGAAACACATTTGTGTAGTGTAAGACACCCAGTCCGTGATGCCTAGCAAACTCACACAGCAGAGAATTAGATTTCAGACCATCTCTTGCTTGTATATCTTTCAATCCTCATTCACGTCTGAAGAGCTTGTTTCTTAATTTTTATTTGTCCTCCAAAATTTATGACCAATGTTAAATTTCTAATCCTTTAAATATGTCAATGTGGTGTTATCTGTAAAGATTTCATGTTCATTAGTGGCTTCACAAATGCACGCCACATTAATCCTTTCAGCCACCTACACACCTGACCTCCATACCTGTCCCAAGCCTGCGAGATGCCCAGCACTGTCTGGAGTAGCGGCACAGGCTACACGTTGAGGGCTTTCTCTGCATTTCCTCTCAGACTTCCTACAGAAGCTGAATTTATTACCTCTGTGTGTCTGGGTGAAGATCTGAAAATAGTGTTTTGCTACTTGCTGAAGGATGAAAATAATTCCTGAAAGTCTTGCCAGAAAGAGTGTCATGGATGTGCTAACAGTCTGTAAGCGTCTCCAAGCCTCATCCTCCATGTGTGTGAGCAATGGGGTACCAGGAACATCTTTACCTGCTTCCCGCCCTTTGGATTTCTGATGAGCACCTCCACAAATACTGTTTACTCTTCTAGAAAAAGTCCTCTTTTCTTTTTTTTCCCACAGCTTCTGTGCATTAAGCGCCAGCCAGCAGCCAGCTTTGATTTCCCTGTGAGCCACAAAGGCTATGCTTCAGTGCAGAGCTAAGCAGAGTCACAGGGAGGATGCGCTGTGTCTCTCGCAGCTGTGCTGGTTACCAGGACGCGGTGCCTCAGGTCCTGGGGCAGCACCTGAGTCAGCATGAACCTGACAGCAGAGAGGAGACCATCACGGTTCTACCTCAGCATCTAGCTTGGGAAGACTCAGGGTGTAACTGGATGCTCACATCAGTGTCTCCTACCTTGAAGAAATAGAAACAACTTTTAGGACCCCAGTTTGAAAAAATAAAGCACTAAAAGTCATTGTTTGAGGGCCGGGGATCTAGCTGAGCTGGGGATCTAGCTCAGTGGCCTAAGCACCTGCCTGGCAAGTGCGAGGTCATGAGTTCAACTCCCAGTGACAAAGAAAAAATAAAAATAAAAGTCGTTGTTTGACTTCAGGACAGTGTAAGGGTGAACCAGGCATTATCAGATAGACTTAATAATATATGACCCTAAATAAATGAAAGTTTTAAAATTATCATTGAAATGAAACTAAATTATCATTTTGTGTTTGTTTGTTTGTTTGTTTTTTAGAATATCCAAAAAGATCTTCATGAAGCACTCAGCTTAGGAAGCACTGATATAAGAGAAAAAAATCTCTGGAAACCAACAGTCCTGAGTTCAAGTCTGGATGAACTTATACAAGTTGCAATCTGAGTGTCCTATATTCTAAAATATGAGTAAGATTCCTCTAGGCTGCCCTAAGATGATGCCTGCTAAGTGCTGAGTATAATTGATGCCTGTCTTGTAAATATTCAGACTAACAGAGAGATTTCTGGTACTCAAGCAATGAAAATGGACACTGCTTAAAGCAACAGGAGAAATTCTCAATTCAGAAGTTAGAAGGGAGAAACGCGAAAGCTTCAGGGAACAAAAATCAGGTTCATCAACTCAGCAAGTAATTAGTGTGAATGTTGTTCTATTATGCTGCCTTGCTTAGTACTAATTATAATATGGTTGTTTTCTGCATGTGCAGCTAATGAGCCTCCAAGCATGGAATTTACACAGGGAGATGACAGTAGACACAGAGTGAAGTAAAAATCTAAACATATTTAGAGTTCTTAATTCTCACATCTGCACTGGAAATTTGAGCAAAAATCCTTTACTAAAGATGGAAGTGAAATGCCCAGGTAATTCACTATGGTTTAGATGTAGACTATTCCCCAAAAGTTTCATGTGTTCAGAGGTGGGCCTTTTGGAAAGTGACTGAACTATGTGGCACTATACTCCTCAATGGATGAATCCATTCAAAAGTTCATAGCTCAGTGCGGTGTTGGAGGATGGGGCCTGCTAACTGGGAGCATGACTTGGATGAGTGCATGCTTCTCCCAGGCTATACCTTTCCTTCTCTGCTTCCTTGCTGTCAAGGGTTGAATAGCTTTCCTCTGCCATGCCCCTCTGCTGTGGCCTTTCTGCCTTGAAGCCAGCCAACCATAGACTGATGCTTCCAAAGCTGCGAGCCAAAATAAACCTATTTTCTTTTAAATCATGGGTGTTGGGTATTTTGTCTCACCAATAAGACTAATACATGGTTCTTCCTTCTGTTAATTCAAGAACTTTAACACTGATTTATCAACACATACTTGAAGGCAGTGAATGAATAATGTGTTCTTGAGAACCAGATTGGGACAATTTAGCTGAACATATCATTCATTCATTCATTCAAGTCAGTACTCTTCACTGAACTCCTTTCATGGACTGTAGTCTACCAGGCATAATAATTTCACAAAAAGTCTCCATGCTACATGAGGCGAACCTGCCATCATATAGTAAAATGAAGGCCTTATCCGAGGAGTGACCCTCTCAGAGAAGGCTGTGACTTAATGTTTGGAAAGATAAGTCTGGCAATTTTAACTCCAATCTCTTTTCTAGTCCTTAAACAAAAAACTTCTTTTGGCTTTAGAAATTTGAACTTCCTGTGTTTCATCTACAACACTAACAGGGCCAGACCCTTCTCTACCTTCAAGAAATTCAAAAGTTATCTTCTGAAAAAGTTTCTTTGGTTACTCTCTCTAAACTACTTCTCAGGCACTCTACAGCTTGGCCCAGTTTAGTTTTTAAGGTTTCTTATTCTAGTATACACCTGTCATTGTGGTTATTATTAATTTCCTTTGATTTTCATGGTCTACTCATCACTCCGAGAACACAGAAGTTAGAGGGAAAGTTGTTTGATTGTCACTGTCACTTGGCACACTCATTGTGGAATACTTCAGTGTGTTCCTCTGCTTCTGCTGCTGCACTGTAAATCTGTGAAGGTCATTAATGCTGACTTTCGAACATAGCACTCACTCAGTGAGTATTTAATGATTGAACAAGTAGGTTTCACAGAATGAGCAAGAAGGTATAAAGAATAAAAGGAAAACAGTTCCAGATTGTAAGAACAACAGGTGAATAAAGATGGGTGCCAAAGACATCATGGTCCAATCATGCATCTCCTGAAGTTTGAGAGTTAGGTAGAGAAAATTTTATAAACAGTGGGTCCAATTAGCATGACTCATGAGCAGCGAGCTGTTCCACTAAAGATTTGGGTTGCCTCTTAAACTCACTACTGTTTTTGGATAAGAAACTTGATATCCATATCAGATAGATACAGGGAAAGGACCTGTATGTAATGCAGGAGATCCAGAGTCAGCCTGGCTTGTATTTAACCCCTCTCAGACCAATGGCTGCATAACCTTGCCCTGAGCAAGTAGCTTCTTCAAAGCCTCACTTTCCTCATAGGTAAAATTGCAGATGTAATAGTAATTATTTAAAATTTTGGGAATATTTGGTGATACCATGTACCAGCAATGTTCTAAAATATTCACACATTAGATTCTCAAAAATTATTAACTATGGTTATTGTCATTGTGATCATCATAAATTCTTCTTTTGCCTGAAAGGGACTGAAACATCTACTTTGAGAAACCCACTTGACAAAAAGGAAGAAATCTCAAAAACAGTGACCATTTACCAAGCATTTTAACCTATAGTCCTGCAGTTGATCTTAACAACCGTACTACAGGGTTTATTGTCATTTATTGTCAACTCTAATTTACAGAAGATAAAACATATTCCACTAAGAGAGGAACTGAATTAAATCTTCTCATTTCAAACATAATATCATGGGACAGGAAATAAACTATGGGTGCCAAAAGACATTTCCTAGACAGTTGTCTAAAACAGAGCTGCAAGATGGCAGAAATTTTAGAAATAGCTGGGTGGGAAGTGAGGTAGGGTTGTTGTGAGCAGAGACATTTAACAAGGATGATTGTGGTTTTAAGTATTTCAAATAGCAAGGGAGGCGAACACTCATTCATGAACCACCTATAACATAGACATTCATCCATGTACTTTCATCTCTGCCTGTCCCAGGAACCATTTGGGGATGTCACTATGCCAGGGACAATAAAAAGAAATACAAACCTTGAGACCCAGTGGAGAAAGAGTTTTCCCTGTGATCTAGAATGAAGCACCTTGTTGCTGACTCTCAGGTCCAATGCAAGGTCAGAAGATATCAAGCAACCCTCACCCCACTCCTACTCAGGGGGAGGGACAGGTGTTAGTAGGCTGTGATGGGACTCAGCTTCCTTATCCCTCTCCACATAGGGCACAGTCCCTCAGTTTAGCATAGCCATCCATACAGTGCTACTATGTTCCTTCCCAAGGGACACCAATCCACAAAACATAGAACGAAATGTTAGAGAATTCTTTTATCTTTAAAAGAACTAACAAAGCAATCTATTTAGTGAGGAAAGATCTGAGAATGCTGGGAATATCCCCTGAGTGAGACTTTGCCCATTTAATACTAAGCTTCCACAAGCTGTGTCCCACATGTAGTGAAGACTTGCACTAAAACTTGCTGCCCTTTTGATCTTTAAAAATGAATCATCAAACCTCAGAGAGGGCTAGGCAGCTGTTCAAAACAGAGCAGCAAGGTGGCAAAACTTTTAGAAATAGCTTGGGGGGAGAGGGGAGGTGAGCAGGGACATTTAACATGGATGATTGTAGTCTAAGAGTTGCAGATAGCAAGAAGGATGAACATTTGTTCCTGACCCACTGCAACACACATATCTGCCCATGTGCTGCCACCTCTGCCTGTCCCAGGAACCATTTCGAAATGTTCCTTTGCCAGAGAAACCCAGAGGTTAACACACACCACACTGGCTTTTCAAAGCCAAAAGAAGCTTCAAAAATACCCCTTAGTTATACATTTTATTTAAAAGCAACAACTGATGACTGCCACATGAACAATAATAGAGAATTCTAGGATGTTCTAAGATGATCATTAGGCAACAGCCCCTGTGGTTCCAGGAAAGATATGGATTCCTTGGAGC
>RJWT010018379.1:0-18890 GCA_004365215.1 Cuniculus paca
GGATCTAGAATCTTTACTGTTTTTTTTCTTTTACAATTATGCCTGTAATCTCTCAGAAATGTTGAAGTAAAGACCATTTTCATTTTTCTCATATAGAAATTCCATTTGATGAAAAACTGTCTCCTTTGTATTGTTCTGGAAACCAAGTGTCCAAAAATGTGCACAAATCTGTTTCTGGGCTTTCCAGTTGATTCCAAAGTCTTTTTGCCCACTTTTGGGCTAGTGCCACACTGTAGTGATTACTACAGCATTATTATAAGTCTTCATATGTTTCAGAAGCCATCCACTCTTTTTCCTTTCTATGTACTCTATATTTGTGACCAGTTTGTCAGCGCACACACACAACTCACTACAGATAGTTATATACACCTATATAGACATATGCCTTATTAGGACTTTGATTCAAAGTGCATTAAATCCATCCATTGGTTGGAAGAATTGACATTTACAATATTGAATCCTTTAATCCAATGCTTCTCCATCTTTTTTCCCTTATGCTGCGTCTAAGGAGCCTTTTCCAGATGTTTTTCCTGAATTCCTCCCCCTCCACTTGGAAATTTTAATAACACTGATATACTGTATAACTGTGCTCACATATACTAAGAGTAAAAATTTTTTTTGTTCTCCATAAAACAACTTTTTATCCTGTTTGAGGACATTTAATTCCATTTGTGAATACATTTCCCAATACCTGGTATAGCCTCTCATCTATTTAGTCCTTCTTTGATTACTCTTAATGTTTTATTATCTTCTGTGTAGCAGTCAAATGTGTTTATTTTTGGGCTGACTCCTAGCTATTTCAACTTTGGAATGTAGGGGTTAAGCCCTTCTGGGTTGGCTGTGTAGCTCCTGCATGGGCTGCAGGGAACAGAGGTGGTCATTGCGGTACAGGGCACCTTGGCCTCCTGGCTCCCCATCTGAGCATCTACCCTGACTGCTCCACCTCATCAAGCCCTGGTTTATAGGCTCCATTTTTCAAGACATCCGCATGAAAGCTCTAGTGTAATTCCAAACCCATGTGTTATTTGTGACTACAAAAGAAGATAACATATATGGATTTCAGTGCAGAACTGATGTGCGGAGAGGAGGGCAGTGTATTGGAAAGCATTCATAATTAAGGCATAAACAACAGCAGGTACTTATTTTCTCCTGGTTTACAAGAACCAGGATGGAAATGTATCGGTAGATGGCACTATTTCTTAATAGATAGAAAAAGCCCCTATGCTAGTGAAATAGGTCTGAGGGAAAACATTTTTGTTACCTTGGAATTAAGAGAAATATAAATAAAACTGAAAAAAGTTCTGCAGAATCCCCTGTGATCTACTTCTCTGGTGAGCTTAATTAAAGTCAATGAGGAAGCTTAAGCTCTTCAATCCTCTTTTACTTTCAGTGGGCTCCTGCTCTGATTGTGTCCTTCCTTAGACCAGGATAAACTGAATAACAGTGTAATGTACAGCTAGCAAGGCCAGAATAGTCACCCACACGGAGATGTGACTCACTGGTAGAGTGTTTATGATGTATGTGCTAGAACCTAGGTTCAATCCCCAGCCCTGCAAAACAACAACAGCAACACAGTAAATATCATCCAGACAGAAGACCCTGGTGCCTCTAGCGTGTAGTCCTGTGCTCAGGACTGGTATTCATTTTCAAAACCATCTGTGCAGGAGAGATCCTAGAGCACAAGAAGAATAAAACCAAGAGCCTCCCCTTGGTATGAGTCAGAGCTAAAGATCTGGCGGCAAATCCTGATTCTTCTACATTCTAGTTCTAGCTATTTGATCTTGTAAACCATTTAATCTCTTTGACCCAAATTCTGTTACCTAAACAGTGGTGGTAATACCTGCATCGGAAGGTGTTGAGAGGATTAAATGAGGTAACATATGTAGAACACTTAGGCTACTGCCTATAAATGACAATGTGCTACTAGATTATTCTGTGCTCTTTGGGGCTTTGAAAGTGGCATGGAAAGCTGTATTTATGGGGTATAAGCGATAATGCTCACATGCCCAGGTGAAAAACATCAATCCCGACCACTTGCATTGCTCTCAAGTTCGAATCCTGCAATCCAGGCAAACAGCCTTAAACAGCAGTACCTGTGCTTCCAGAGTCCCCTGAAGAACTTTCAGGATGCCAATGTCCCAGACTTAAGAGAACCAGATTTAATTGTTCTGGAAGGGCCAGGGCCCCAGGTGATTCCAGTTAGTAGCTGTGTGGGGCGTCTGGTCCATGGAGGGCTGTCTTTACATGACACCTACAGAGGTGAGACCAAGTCTGCCACTTGGGGTGTGCTCGCAGGTCAGGATTTGAGTATCTCTGAGAGGTCATAGCTGTGATTTCTACCTGGGTAGTGAGCAGATGGATTAAGTAGGTTGCCAACAGGTATCATTTGCAGCAGATCCTGATAGGGCAGAGGTGTGACTAAAATAGGAGACATGTCTTCTCAGATATGCTTGCTGAAACACAGAAATATGAGCAAATCAGGGATAGACCACATATAACAGACTATTTGAGTGCCCTGGGGTACTGTTAAGTTGTTGTGCAAAAGTAACCATCATATCTTGAAAATCTCTATGTCTACCTTCCCAGAACTTCTGGATCACAGAATTCTTAAATTGGCTGCCTGTAGGTCAAATTTGGCTCTCAGCATTGTACTGTTAGTGTCTGAGCCTCGCTCATATCTCTGTTATAACCTGTGAATTTCACTTTGCATGTTGCCTTTGTGACCACTTTTCTAGGTCATTGTCAAGTACCAGGTAATTTAATTTGTGATCCCTGTTCTATATATTTTAATATAGCAGAGCTAGATATAGTTCAGATACAGATAAATGTAGTTTATGTAACATACAAAATAAAAAATATGTTCATAACTCCAGATCCCCCCCCCAAAATCCTTATGCATCTATAGATGGGGCTTTTGAAAGGTGAGTGCATTATTGGTGCTATAGCTGACGTGCTGTCTAGAGGTGGCGACTGGCTGAAAGAGGCAGATCACTGGGTGCATGACCTTGTAGGGCACATCTCTCCCTGCCTTCCTCCCTTCATCTCTGCTTCTTGGCTGCCATGATGTAAACAGCTTCTTTGTGCCAGTCACTTCTCCTATGCCTTTCCTGCCTTGAAACCAACAGACTGTGGACTAAAAAAGAGTGGACTAAAAAAAGTAAAGCAAAGTAAACCTCTCCTCTTTTAAATTATTTTGTCCCAGCAACGAGGAAAGTGACTAAGACACACCCATTGACTCAGCTCGAGAATTGAGAATTTGAGTGGTTCCTTCTGAGTCCTTTTCCGGGGAAGAAAACTCACTTCCTAATGGACTTGTCCATAGATAGAAGGGGGCTTCATACATTTGTAACCTGTTTATCAGGGTGAAACTCAGAGTGTTCTGTTTACTTGGGTCAGTGACCCTCCCCTCCCAACTAACTGTCTCCTCATCCCAATTCTTCTCATTTTAGGTGATTTCATGCTTCTTCCTTGCTGGAACTTTGCCTGACATCCCCAGACAGTTAAATCCTTTATCAAGCAGAACACAAGCCATAGGGATTCTCTGGAGGTAAAATGTCTTCTGAAAATAACTTGGAGTTTGACAATACAAGTTTGCCAGGACATAAATTTTATGATGCTTAAGTAGAACTTAATGGTTTTCAAAACAAACTGTTCTGTCCAATAGGAATTAAAGAAAAAGTAGGTCCATCCTATGTTGTAGAAATATAACACCCTGAACTAAAGGTTATGTAATGATACTAGTGTTTTATATTCTTTTGTGAGCACTTTGTTACAAATTATTATAATTTCCTTATTTTTATGTAGTACATTGAAGTATTTCCTACAGTGTCATGTTTTGGAAAGTGCAGGGCGAGAAGCAGTCTCAAATATTAAAAACAAAACAAAACAAAAACAAAAACGGGTTTTGTGTCCTTACTGCCTGTTGTAGAAAGGCCAGGTTGGAGGTGGTGGTGAGGGCTCTGGTGTGGACAGCACTGGAGAGTTCTGAGTGTCAAAGTTGGCTGGGGAGGACAAAGTGAGAACGTGGGACATGGATAGCAGGAAGCTGCTGGGCTTCCTCCTGGAGAACGGCAGCACTTGCCTTTTGATAAAAAAGGGTGATATATAATATATATATATATATATATATATATATATATTATATATTCTTTTTGAGACAGACTTTCACTATGCCATTCAGACTGACCTTGAACTCACTTTGTAGCCCACGCTGGCCTTGAAGTCATAGTGATCCTTCTGCCTCAGCCTCCCAAATGCTGGGATTACAGGTGTGTGCCACCATGCTGGGCACAGGTGCTGTATTTCTTTCACTTAATTATGGAGTTACCTTTTCTTCCTTTTGAATAGAATGGTCTGTTTTAAAGTCTTTGAGGTTTTGTTTAGTTACTGGGCAACACCTAAACCATCCCGGAAAACATTCATGTGCCCACACTGCTATTCTCTGGGAGCGATTTTAGTATCCACTGGACCATTCGCAGTCAGTCCAGCTGATCCCCAGTCTGCGTCCAGAACTGAAATAAACCATGGTCATCAATTTTGCCAGAGTTCTTGAAATTTCCCAATCAGTTCAGATCTAGATTGCTTTTTGCACCTCAAAGAAACACAGCTTTTAAAGACAAAAGTTGAAGGAAGACACGAGGGTGGTCCAGTACCATATGGTGTTTTCGGGTTGACTGAGTACAATCAGGAATTTGATTAGTGGCACCAAAGAAATAGATGAAAGAAAAACAAAGGTTGTCTTGTGAAGAAAATGCCTCTTTGATTTGCTTTGAGGAAACGCATGCAGGAGGCCTCTAGGGAGAACCTGCTCAATTTGGCGTGGGGCACTAAGTATTTCCTTTTTCCATGGTATTGAGTGCCAGATAGAAGTAGAACCTGAAACACAGGGGCGGCATTTCCACGTGCTCCCTGTCCTCTCTGAAGCACTGCTTTGGTACCTCGGCATCCTTGGCTTTGCTTCAACAGTGGCGTCCAGAGCAACTCCTGCACTTTTCCTCTCAGTGTTCACATCCAGAGTAAATATGCTCGAAGTCTGATTTTTGTGAAATGGCTGAAGTCCGCTTATTTGGAGAACAGGACAGTCACAAACTTAGCTGTACTGTAGCTGCTGACTGGCATCTCTCTTTTTGTTGAAATATAACCTTCTTGTAAGAATTCTTTCTTTTAACAAATTTGAGTTAAACTTCTTTTTATCTTCTTGCCCCTTAGGCTCTGTCCTTGGCCCACTTAGTCCAGTTTTAGGCAGAATCTCCTGGATCAGTTTAGCCAAAGTCTTCTGCCCTTAATATCTGATTAAATTCCTCATCCTCTATCCTTGATATTTTGTCATCCTGGCCTGCCTTCCACAAGAATCCCCCTAGCTCTGATGTTTCTTAGTACATGTCCATCCACTAACCCTTACCCAGCTTCTTCATTACAAATTCTCACTTGTTCTTGTTGTTCTGGAGATGAGAAAAATCGCCTTTCCTGCACTGAAAAATCCATTGCAGTGGTCCTTTGAGTAAAGTCTTCCTTAATGTCTCTGACCAGCTTCAGAACAATAAAATGTCAGGTCATTTTTTTTTCTTTGACAAGGGTCAGCTTGAGTCGAATCCCTAGGATCTTACCCAGAACCTTTAGGTGCTCAAATAATAATTTTTTAAGGGAGGAAGAAGTATGATAGAAATAGCTAGTTTAGTTTAACATGACAAACAAGACCTTTGAAGCCCACAGACCTGTACCCTGATCCCTGTTCTGTTATTTACTAGCTATGAGATCATAGATAAGCTACTGAACCCTCCTGTGTTCCATTTCCTCAGTTACAAACAATGGGGGCAATGTGGCCTGTTTTCTGGAATTGTTTTGAGGAAAAAGTGCAGTAATGTGAGAGTCAGATGCTCAGTGTTTGATGAATAAATGGTTATCACTATTATTGTCTTTAGTAAAATAATAGCAAAATGGCCATCCATTCTGGGGCACACAGGAAAGGTATAAGTCCATCTAGGATTTCTCCACTTGTTCCAAGGCTTTCCCATTCTATTATGGAATTGATGTTTTTCCTGGAAGATCCATATGTTGAAGCCCTAATTCCTAAGTTTACTATATTTGGAAATGGGGCTTTTTAGGAAGTATAGCCTTCCCTCGGTGCTTCTGGAGTTTCATTATAGAATCCCTAAGGATACCAAAATCAATGAATGCTCACATTCCTTACCTAAAATGGCATAGTTTAAATGCTATCTAAATGCTTGTCATTTTGTGTGGGTTATGGAATAATAACAAAAAAAGTATGTATATGTGGAGTACAGATATAATTTTTTTTTGCATGTTTTCAATCTGTGATACTGTGGAACAGAAATAGTGGACTGACCATAATTAAGGCTAAGGGGAGGTCAACAAGGTGGGGAGCTCGTCCAATTGGTCTGTTTTCTTTATAATAAGAGAAACAGACATTGTATACCTCCCCCATTAGAAAAACATGAGGGTTTAGTGAGAAGATGAGGTGACCACCTGCAAGACAGAGAGGCCTCACAAAGAAATCATTACAGCTGCCAACCTACTAACACACATTCTAGGGCTCATTAGTTCTCCACTGTGTAGCCAACTCTCCTCCTCCTCCTCTCAAACTGTCATTTCTCCACCCATTATGGTATTCCTTACTGTCTTAATCTGGTTTTATCAATTCTATCCAAGTGTTACACGATTTTCCAGAATTTGGCTCTTCAAAGGCTATATGATTACTTTCTCATCCAAATGCAAATTGGCATTCAATATTTCACATTTATAATTTTATGTGACCAAAGAGCTAATTCATTTTATAAACAAAGGCTGATGTAACTAGAAAATTACAGAGTATTAACACAGACTGGCAAGGCTTCATGGAAGAACTATAACATGTTAAAAGGCAAAGAAATTTCATTATTTTGGCCAAAGAGATGGTGGAAGTTTACACTTTTTAAGTACTGAGACAGTAAATGTTGTAATTCAACTTTTAAAAGAGTAAATTCCATTTGGGTGATATTCTAGCTATTTATTGCCTAACATGCCACCACCTCATTTAATGGCTTAAAATAGTTGATTATTTGTTTTGTTCATGAATCTGAAGTCTGTTGGACAGATCTTAGCAGGGACAGCATGCCTTTATTCTATGTGATGCTAGGTGGGTCAACTTTACTTCAGGTTGGAGAATCCACCTTCAGAGGCATGCATTCATGTGACCTACTGCTCTGGGAGCTCAGCCAGACTGTGGACAGGGCCTCCAGTCCTCTCCACACAGGCATCTCCCAGCTGCTTGGATTTCTTCACAGAATGAGAGGGGTGTCTCAAATGTGAGATCTCAAGAGACAGAAAGGAAGTGGAGGCTACCAGTTGTTAAGGTGTGGGACTGGACACTGACCAGCATCACATTTACCTTAATCTATTGGTCAAGTTGTCACAGAGTGCAGACTCCAGCATGGGAGTCCTGGACCTTATCTTCTGATGAGAGACATATGAAATAATTTGAGGGCTATTTTTAAATGTGTTATGGCGGATGATACAAATCGGAAGCTCTCAACCCTGGCTGAATTTTCACAGCATTTGGAGTTAAAAATAATAGACCAGAGGCTGTGACTATCTCAAGAGATAGTGGTCTAACTGGACTATGTGGAGGCCCTGTAATCTTTCATTCTAAAAAATGTCTAGATGATTCTGACATGCGAACAGATGTCTGGGCCAAAGCTCTTCTATCCAAGGGTTGATCCAAATGGGTCATGAATCTAAATCTGTGAACAAGACTCCTGGTGTCATGCTGAGCCTGCTGGAAGGAAAGACAACTCAGGAGTGGAGTTGGCTCAGGAATTTTCTGGTACCAAATGAGCCTAGAAGAAAAACTTTCAAGTAAACGGACTTGTTAAGATCGCACATGCTGTTTCTCCTGTTGCATTTTACCTTCAGTTTGTAAATATTACAAAAAAAAATCAATAATGCTGCCATATTGCTGTGATCTAATTTGTCTTTTCTGATTGTGCAAAGCATGAGTAGGCGTTTGGCATTGCATTTCCAGACCTCAGAGAGCAATGTTAAACATTTATAGTGCACTTAATCATCTGCCAGAAATGTACAAAGACATAATGTCTCATTAATAATTATTAAATCATTGAGTTACATGGAAGGAGATGTTCCCCCTTTACTTACCAGGAACCACAACAGCTTGGGTCATTTTTGATGCACAACAAGCACACATCTGATAGCAGAAATTTGCTTGAGGAAATTAATAAAAAAATCTTATTCACAGATTGGTTTTAGACAGGGAGAAAACATGCATACGGATTGTTGCAGCATTCATCCAGGGGCAGGGAACACGCTTTCCTGATCAGAGTCAGGTTAAAATTCAGTGAGATAATTGCTGGCAGTGAAGAGATGTAAGGAAATGATCTGATTTGCTTTTGGAGGTTAGATAACTCATTTAAAAAGGCTCAGCTTTGGGATTTTATTTATAAGTGTAGGTATCATTTTGTGAATAAAGGAGATACATATTTTGATTTGAAATGAGGTCAGGATGCAAGGTGGCATCTGAATTTCTCAGGGTTTAGGTTTTATTTCTGAGATTGTTCATGGGAATTTAAAAAGATTATAAACATAAAAGCCTTTAACATCAGGCATGTTATTTTAGTAGCACAAAAGAAGTGATTGAATCTGTCGTAGATTTCCTCTATGCCCCCAATATTCAGTCTAGAGAATTTAAAGTCTTAGCCTTTTAAAAAATGTATCACTATATGTATCTTTATAGCAGCTGACATAATATCAACTCTTCTAGTTTTTCATTTTCATTAAACATTCCTCATTCTGGGTAAAATAAAAGCTTTATAATCTATATAGGCGACAGTCATTTGATGAAATCCAGCAAAATGGTGACCTGGGGTTGTGTAGAATTGCTGTGGGTGTCACCCGCAGTTAGCCTTGTCCTGCTCTGACATTCTATACCTCCGATAACCCTCTAGTCAAACTTTTGGAATCTTTCAACCTTGCTCATTATTATGCTAGGAATTTGGTAAAAGTGTGCTTACTTTTGAGTCACATCATCCACTTTTGAGTCAATAGTCCATTCATGTCATAAATTGTTCCTTCATATAGTTGTTAAATACAACCCTGACCATAGATCTTTGAGTCTTTGTGTGTTGAAGCATTTGTTAGCTGTTATTTAGGGGGAAATTATAAGAATTGTAAGAATCACATACGTGTTATGAAGGATTAAGGAAGAAGGACCACATTCAAAATACGTCTAGAAATTTGGTTAAGATCATCTTTCATGTTAGTTTGCTTGAATAAATTAATACATTTGTGTCTTTCTTCTGTCTAGAAATGCTTTAAATTACTTCTAAAGATGTGTTCAGTTTTTCAAAACACCATAAGTAGTAGGTGAGAAGAAGAAAAATTACTGGTGGAAGACAAAACAAGGAGTCAAGCATGAGCGAAAATAAAAATGCAAACCACACATACAGTGCGTTCCTTTTATATTGCTCAGGTTCCTCTATAAGTATGCTAGAAACCTACAGAAAAAGGACATCTGATTGGTTATACTATTCAGACTTCATGACATTAAAAATAACACA
This sequence comes from Cuniculus paca, assembly GCA_004365215.1. Taxonomy (NCBI): domain Eukaryota; kingdom Metazoa; phylum Chordata; class Mammalia; order Rodentia; family Cuniculidae; genus Cuniculus; species Cuniculus paca. The sequence continues at coordinate 9,570 of RJWT010018379.1, forward strand.
TCCTAAGCAGATATATCATTCATTTTATACTATGACAAGAGCAATATCCCTTTGGGATTCTGCCTAATGACTACACCGTATAAAATTATGGCATCTTGCACATTCTCATCATGGATATCTGGGGTTTCATTTGGAGTTCTTATTGTGCTTCTCAATGTAGACCTCACCCTGCTTGTCAGTGAAAGTCTTTCAACTGGAGAAACATAGAAAACTGCCTTCATTATTTTTCTTGTTGCTGAAGCAAAATACCCAACATGCACAAGCTAAAGGAGGAAAGGTTTATTTCAGTTCACTGTCTATAGAGGTTTCTGTCTATAGTCAGCTGATTTGAAGGCAGAGTGGCATGGCAGAGGGGCATCAGAAAGGAGAAAGAGTTCATGCCATGGCAGGTAGAAGGCAGCAAGGCAACAAGCAGCAAGTCTACCTTTCCCTTTATAGTCCATCCAACAGGTTAATCACCTAATGATTGGTGCCACCCTTACCCAGGGTGGAGCTTCCATTATCCACACCCAGAGCTACACCAAAGTACTTTAGTTACTGCTCCCCTTAATCCTAGCTTCACATGCCCTAGATACAGCCACCCCTCAAAAACCCCACTCATGAGTGCACAAGACTTTGGGAGGACAGCTACATATCCCCATAACAGGAAGGGAGAAAGTGTAGAAAGATTCTTAGCTCACAAATTCATGCTGGTCTAGCATAATCAAGGGCAGACTTTAGGGCATCTGGATAGAAGAAAGAAAATGATAGGTTTTTGTGCACCCTTTAAAACGTTTTTTTTTCCCTCTCTGAGTTTCATAAATACAGAAGGTGGCAGCAAGTTTTACGTTACACTTCTAAGCAGTTGCTTAGAGTATGTGTATTTTACATTTCCAGTTAAGTGTGGAGAAAAAGGTTGTAACAGATGGTGTCAGGAGCTGAGGTAGTTATAGCCTGTGAAAACTGAGACACTGGATGGGGACTTTCCTTAATAGATGTCCATTTCACTCCTGCTGAGACATGAGAGGAAAGAATGTCTGTGCAAATTCAGAGATGAATTGTGTTTTACTACCTCTGAGCACTTTTGCAATTACTGTTGCAGGCACATGAGAATCAAAGATGGCCTGATGAATAATAATAATCAACCTGAGTCATTTCCAAAGGCAGAGGGAGTGAGGAAGTAGGATGGTTGATTTGTACAGATTTCAAGATACAACTAAATGGAGCTTTCTGACAAAGCTACTGATTCATTCTTCTACTTAGTTGTATAACACTTATCCATTGAGCAGCTGCATGATAAGCACTGAGTCAGGTACTGGGATCCCAAAAGGAAACAAATGGCTTGACTCTCTCTTTTTTTACTCTCATCATCTGCAGGGCACTAATGTTTCTTTTGCTTTTTGTGAATGTGCTGGACATTACAAGTTGTTTACCAGTTTCCCAGGAGCAATGACCCTCAGATAGCAGGAGCTATGCCTCCTAATGTGGTCATGTAAAGATTTCAGTTCTAAGTTATGGTAATTCCAGAGGTCCTAGTGTCAAAGACAGCGTCATTTTTTCCCCCTCTGTTTTTAAAATTGAGTAATAAAACAATGGTTAGGAATTACCATTCGCAATGCAGATAAGAAAGTCATTTGAAATTCTTCACCAGAATAACTGTTGGAAAACCTTAGTTTTATACTGAATGATTTTGAGACCTAATTACTGAATCTGAGTCGCTGTTTTTTTTTGATGTCAGTAATAGTAGGGAGAAAAGAAATATTTTATTCTTAAGAACTAGCAGGGAATGAATAGTGCAAAATATTATTTAAATTTCCCTTCTCTTTTTCAAGTAGATGATCAGAGTCTTTACAGGTTACCATCATTTGAAGAAATGCACACATTTATGAAGAATGGTGTATAGGAGGAGCTCTTTACCATAATGCACGGAGCTCCCTGTTATAAGTGAACATTCAAGTTCAAAGGTGGTGACTCTAGCCCAACCTCTTCCCTTTGCAGGTGAAGATTTGTGTTTTTGTGGGTGTGTTGGGGGTTACTTATAAATATCATAAATTTAATAGCAGAGAAAATATATGTGCTAAACACTTGCAATGGAGCTAAAGCCTTATAAACCTAAGGTAAGTTCAAAATAGCATAAGTTATAACATGTGCAATACACCTAACCTATTGAACATCATAGCTTACAAACGTGTTTAGGGCATCAGTAGGTTCCCTTTGTGATCTTGTGGCTGACTGGGAGGTGTGGCTTACTGCTCCTGACCAGCATCACCGCATATCACTAGCTTAGGAATTGATCCAATGCAAAATTAAAGTGCTGTTTCTATTGAATGTGTCACTATTAAACCATTGTAAAGTTGAAAAGTTGTAAAATGGAGGTTATCTGTGCTGAGTTTAGCACTTTTTCTCAATCTAACGGTTTGTCAGTGTGTCTAGTTGGGTGCTGGCTGCCCTGCTCCTTTTGCACCCAGAATACCCACTCTTGTTTCTGTAATTTGCCTGGCTGTAGGGATAGATGGTGTTTGTCATGGTAGTCACTCCCTCTTTGCTGGTGGATGTGCTCTGGTCTGTGATATGTCAGGGGAGCTTTTCTGGTGCTGTTTGGGAAAGTTTTGTCTCTAATAAGAGGTAGCTCTTGAGACCAGATCCCTTTGATTAATAGCTCTCTTGCTTCTTCATTGGGTATTATCATGGCCTAGGGATATGGCAGTTTCTTTGTGACCATAATAGGAGGCTGTTGCCTTGGCACTGAGGCAGCTGATGGGAAAGAGGAAGTCAGCCTCATCCTCATTGGTGCCAATGGTTTCAGCAAACTTGGGACTGACTGCATCTTTCCATTTGGTTAGCAGGACTCTGCTTTTGTTAAGCCAGTGGAAGGACGTAGATATATTGAAGATTAAACAAGGTGCCACATTGTTTGGAAAGCAGTAAAAAGAAGGACTAGAAAGGGACAAGGCAAGGAGGTAGTGGGAAGACAGATCAGGTGAAATTTTGTAGTATGGTAAGGAGTTTTGGCTGTTACTCTGTGGAGGAGGCAGCCATTGGAGGAGTATGAGCAGAAGTATGATGCATTTTGAGTTATGGGTAACTAGATCACTCTGGCTGATAAAAGAACAGAATCCAGGAAGTAGGTCCATGTCCAGTTTTTATATACTTTTGCCTTCCTCATTCTCTTTCTCTGACTAATAAATATATATGTCAGGCACATTGCTAAATTCTGAGGATAGGTGGTAGACAATGTAAACAGTTTTAGCACTCATAGCCCATATAAATATTAGGAATACAGACAGATAACAGAACAGTTGTAGTACAGTTTAGCCAAAATCAGAAAAGAATGAATTAAAGTTACTGAATTTATCATCCGGAAAATATTTGTGATTGTAAACCTTTAAATGTATAGATTTTAAGATGGATAAGAGATCTCACTTAAGGTAAATTTTTTTTAACTCAAGTTGTTATTAAAATCTTATATATTTATTAATTTTTAGGGTTCTATACTATCTCTGGGAGATTTATTTTCTTATCTGCCTATATTGGTCAGCTTTCCCTCATTGTGACAAAGTCCTTGAGGAAAACTCCTTAAAGGAGGAAAGATTTATTTTGGCTCATGTTTCCAGGCTGCGGTTGCTTGGGCTCATTGTTTCTGTATCTGTAGTGAGGCAGAACATCATGGAAGAAGGGAAGACTAGAAGACAGCTGCTCACCTATGGCACCTTGGAAACAAAGAGAGAGAGGTCTAGGGACAAAATATACTCCTCAAAAACACACCCTTAGTGACTTACTTCTTCCAAGTAGGTCTCACCTCCTAGAGTTTCCACCACCTTCCAATAGCACTGTAAGATGGGAATCAAGTCTTCAACCATGAACTATTGGGGACACTCAAAATCCAAACTATAATACTATCCATCCATGTAGCCATCCATCCATCCATCCATCCATCCATCCATCCAAACTTGTCCAACATCTTGTATATCCTAAGCTCCTTAACCATTATTTGGTATAATAATACATATGGCTCTTGACTAGGGGACCCTGGAATCAAATCAGAGATAGCAAGAGATAAACACACAATTATTTCACATTGGTAGGTGCGGTGAAAGTGATAGATATATCAATTTTCCAGAAGAAAGAGTTGTTCTGATTATTTATTATTATTAAACAATTCAAAACTTGGTGGCTTAAAACAGGAAAGCCATTTATTATCTCCAATAGTTTCCATGGGTTGAGAATTCAGAAGCAATTTGGTAGAGCAGTTGCAGCTCAGGGTTTCTCTAAGGTTACCATCAGGGGGTAGCTGGGGCTGTGGTCATCTTGATGGCTTAGTCCCTCACATCTACCACTTGTGCTGGGAAGACACAGCAGTGGGGTTGGAGCCATTAGAGTAGTTGGAAACCCTTGGTCATCTGTTTTCTCTGCAGAGATTTTCTTGCTAGGTGGCCTCATGGTGTATGGATTTTTGACATGGTGGCTTATGTCTCTAAAGATGGTACAGGAAATAAGCCTTTAAAACTTATATAACTGACTTGAACCTTGTATACCATGGTTTGCATGCATTCTGCTCCTGCAAGCTCTCATAAAGACATGTTCAAGATCAAGGGACAAGGAAATAGATTCTACCTCTTGAAATGAGCAGTGGCAAATCACTGAAAGGACAAAGGGAACCATGAATACCACTGTGGCCTTTTTAGAAGATGCAGCTGGCTGCAGCATCTGGATCTAGTGCCTTTCTTCATGAGAAAATGTGCAGGGGCAATGTTGAAGCCTCCACAGGTGAGGTGGTACTTGGGCAGAGTTAGAGGATGGATAGGGGCTAATAGCCTAGATTAGGCAGGTAGGATTTATTTTTATTTCCTATTTTTAGTTGTGGAAACTAAGGCATAAAAGAGTTAACAAAGACAAGGTTATAAACTTTTGTAATGGAAATCTTGGTTTCTAGTGTCCAATTTTGAACTCAGTCCTTTATTTTATTTATTTATTTATTTATTTATTTATTAAAACTCAGTCCTTTAAAAAAGCCAAGAGATTCTCACCCAGAATGTGGGGTATTGTCTCACCCCAGAGTGGGCAAAATAGAGTCTCCAAGAGTAAGCCTGAGAGCTTTTATTTGACAAAACAAAATATGCATTAGAAAAGGTGAAATTGTAGACCCTTTAGTTGAATTCCTTGACTCTAAAATTCATTGTTTTATTAATCAGAAATTCTTAACACAGAATTACAGATATTGGAGATTCTAGGAAGTGTACTTGAATCTAAGAGGGAAAAGACCTCTCCTTCATGGTTAATTCCTCAAGGAGTTGCCAATTGCACTGATGTAATTGAGTGAGTGCCTTACCGCTTTTCCCCTTATCTATTTTCTGTAAACCTCTGAGGATTATTGAATGGGAAGATTATTTCCTTAGAGATTTTCGGATCAGTAACTCTTTATTGAGAACTTGCTATGTGCCAGAAACTGTGTTGTGGGGACAGATCGCACACATCAGTGTTTCTGCTCAAGGAGCTTACACAGTAGTTAACTGGAGTGACAAACAAGAGTAGCTATGTTATACAGATATGCGTGCACAGTGATGTTGGTGCTAAAATTGGTTTTGGCACAATGGGCTGTCCTGTAAGAGGGGGTGCTGGGTAGGACATGTAGGGCTTTCCCAGGTTCCACGAGTGGGAAGCAAGTGGGATTAAAAACTATAATCTTCTGAAGCTTCCTGCAATCAGGTACTGTGCTGTATTAACTGGATTGGTAAGGATTATATATAAAATTCATTTCCTTTCCTAGCATGCAGGTTCCATTTGTCTACATGAGTTAGATGTTCTTAGCTAATGTCTCTTGGCATCTTTGTGGGTCAGATATAGAACTAATTTATTTTCTCATTTTGCTTAAAAATTATAAATACATAACACGAGTAGCACTGACTGCATTTCAGATTCTCTTTGTATGGCTTACAGGGATGAAATTCCCATGCTTTACAACATAAATCTTTTAAATTAGTTTTTGTTTTGGATGCTTGGAGTACTACATCTTCAAGGACTAATTGCTTTGGACTAACTGGCTATATTAGGGAAGATTCGATTCTACTTTCAAATGTGTTTTCTTTGTAGTCTCCTCCTTAAACTGGCATATTTGGCTGGATTTCGCTATTACAGGAACTTTTCAGTTTCCAATAAATTTGATTTGTGACTATGGGAAGAAAAGGATCAAGTGATTTCAGACAGAACTTTCAGAGCCTCTGTAACTTTGTCATCTGAGATGCTTTTTCAGATAACAGTCAGAAGTGTGTCCTATCTCAGACTCTTATCTGTGCCTGGGTTGTCACCGCATGTCATGGTAAACACCAGACATAAGTCACGTACCTGACATTAGGGTGATGTCTACGTAAGATATAGCACAGCCATCCTGTTGAACAGATTGCTGTGGTAAAATGAGTGTGTGGCTCTGGGTGTTCTATCAGAAAGAGTCTCTTAGATATATTGTTGAATCAAAGCAGTGAGCTGCAGAACAATGTATAACACTATGCATATGAAGGTTATACCCGTAGGGCAGTGCTATGTACTTCATGAGTAAGTATGAGTGGGTAAATTTGAGGACAAGTTCTAGTGGGACAGGTGCCAAAGGGTATCAGTATTACCTTTGTGAAGAAAGAATTGTGAATGAGGGCCCAACGGGACATGGTCTTCATCTGTGAAAGTTGAGGGTTTTTGTTTCATGTATTTCTGTTGTTGTTTATTAAGGAAATCACACTCAGAGGTTACCCACATGACTAAAAAACTAAGGCGAAAGCAGATAAACATGGCTGTTAAGTTAGGCAACTCACTTACCTTCTGAGTCTACTAACAAGGTTGTTGTGAGAATCACATTTGATAATTTATGAAAAATGCCAGGCTCACTAAATGTAAAGACTTTCTTTCTTCATGTGCTTATAGTTGGAATCCTGACTTTGTGGCTCCACTATCAATACTGACTTGGCTTTTTCATAGTTAGAAACCCAACTGGAGTTTCTTATTGATCCTTGAAAACTTCTTTTGGATTGACACATATAAACCTGAAGAACATTATGTTAAGTGAAATAAATCAAGGACACAGAGACAAGCACTGAACGATCTTACTCTTAAGTAGAATCTAAAAGAGTTGACCCACAGAAGTTTAGAGTAGGACAGTGGGTATTAGATTCTGGATATAACAGGGAGAGATGGGAAGGAGAGAGTTGAGGCAACAGGCACAATGTTACCATTTAACAGGAAGTATAAATTCTGGTGTTTTTATTGTTCTTTTGTTTTCAGTGTCAGAGGCTCACTGTGAAGGCGTCTCTCAGTGAAGGCGTCCTGAAACTTCTGTGAAGGGAATCTCTTTTCTTGTCTCCCCTACTGCTCATACAGAATTCCTCCCGCACAGTTAATTACCTCCTTGGGGTGGTGAGTGGGGCTGTAGCATCATTGGCATCATTTATATTCCAATCCCTGAGGAACACAAAGAGGAATGTTTTCAGTTTCAGGCACATTCTAGGGGCCTCATTCTCTCTGGCTGTCTCTGCCTGAAACTGTTCTTTGTTCATGAAGTGGGCATTTGTAAATCAATGGGACTTTTGCCTGAAAGCAAACAGTAAAAAGAGAAGCAGTGCCTGAGAAGGAAGGAGGCTTTTCAGGGGGCAGGGGCATCACACTGGCCTTCATGGCAGGACTGCTGCAGCCCGTGATGGAAGAGAAACTCCCTTGTCAGTACACTGGAGGGTCCATATGGGACAGGAAAACTTGAGGTTTTTCTTTTATACACATATGCATCTCTCTCTCTCTCCTCTATGTATCTATATCTATATATATTTTAATAAAATCATTTCCCCATTGAACTTTCCAGGATGATGGGCAATGTGACTTTTTAAGGCTGGATGTTTTTCCTCAGAACACACTGTCTACAAATCATTTGCTTTGTGTGCTTATTGATTTAAAGGTATTTGAGGCCTTTTCTTAACTTCTTGATAATAATATGAAAAATGTATATTCCCTGCTGTGGATGGAAATGGAGGTTTTTTGTGGATGTCTGGAGAGACACACACGTAACCCAAGGATGTGTCCACAGGGACTGCTGGAATAATTAAGTCCACCCACAAATGGCCCAGGCAGCTGATGAGTGGTGGGAGTTTAGAAAATTTTGGGCTCTTGGCTCAAGAAGCATCTCCTTTTCTCTCTCATTTTCTCCTCCCCTTGCCTGAAACATTTACTGTAAGAGTCTTTGTGGGCAGGATTGGGGGAAGTTGTTCCCATAAGTTACAAAATCAGCTACAAGAGGATCTGGTCAAGTTGAGGATTTTCAAACAGAATTTGTATAACCTCAGCACCCAAAAAATTACTGGAAAAAGATCTCTGGTAGATATGGCATGAGCATTACCAGTGTAAATTGGAACAATAAATGTTTAAGATGCTCTCAAATAAATAAATCTGCACTGTTTAACCCAGTGTTTTCCACAATATTCAGTTTTCATGCAAAATCGCTTAATGTCTTAGGGAACTCATATTCTTTGTGCATACATTAGGATATTTTGGCTGTTAGTGGCACTAACAATTGCGTGGAATAATATTGTTACTTTCCCCATCACTCTAGCAACTCTGGGGTTTAGCAAGTCTTTCAGGGAAGGCATTAAGGAAGATACAGACCCTGGTTTCTTCCAAAATGAAGTGTATGTTCAGTGGTGTTCAGAGCTCCTCGAACGCCCTGGTGAACTGATTAGCTCCAAGGGAACCTCATGATGAGATTTCTCATAGTATTGGCCCAAAGTTTGTATCAACATTAAGAAGGTTGTGTTCGGCTATGAATGGTTGTTTTAGAGTTTTCTAGTGATTTGGAAGAATATAATTCCTGACCTATTAGATGTTGAATATGTCATGTTTGTGGTCCCACAGCATCAAGGAATGAAGTCGCAAACCAAAGGAAGTAGTTAGAAGGGTTTTATTGGAAATAAGAGTAAGAGTAGATCCTGGATTTCCAGGAGCATTCCACCAACAGCCTTTATCAGGGGTAACTTATAAACCAAAATCACAATGTGGGTACAACATAGGTCAGACTACAGTCAACCTTTGGGATTATAAGTATAGCTGTTTAGCTAATATTGTTCCAATAGTGAAACCAGTCATGTAGCAAGAGTATGTAGAAAGATCAAAGGCATTTCTGGGAACAGAGGGGAGTATGGGTCTGGATGGTTTTGTCATCCATCTATGTACCTAATACCTATCGGGGCCCAGTGGGCCAGGAGGTGCTAATTACAATGTAATCTCAAGGTGGTGTTTATCTCTGTCAAGACATGTAGGCCTCATCACTGCATCTCCATCCTGCACTTCCAGCCACAATTTTGCTGACTTCCT
>RJWT010018380.1:0-12039 GCA_004365215.1 Cuniculus paca
GTATAGAAGAGGAAAAACAACAAATATTGCTTATTATTTTTACAACAAAAAATAAAAATAACTATGGGGTATACTGAAAAGGAGTAGAGAAATTAGAAATGGAAGTGAGACTTCTCTAAATATAACTATTTTGAAATTTTGAATGTACAAATGTGTATACATAGAGAATATTAAATCAAAAATACAGTGTAAATAGAAATTAATCAATAGTCATATACAACAGGTAAAATAACCACACAAATACTCAAAGAGACGTTTAAACTCAGTACTGTCTATATATCTTTAACAGTATATACTGAGAGGACTTCCCCCACCAGTGCCCTCCTCTCAAAAAAAAAAATCTTGAACTTTATTCAGTAGTTTTACCTTTAATAATACTGATTCTACAATATTAAAACTTTGTATGTATATATGTTGTAGGATAAAGCAAATAAGCAATTAAACAGGTATTATTAAATCACCACTATTTTCACCATAAGAGAAAAAGAATGGGAATGATAAATTTATACAAATAAAGAGGAGAGTAGTGCTAGCCAGGAGTGATGTAGAGGACAGCAGAGGAGAAAGTGGAGTCGCTAGGAAAGGACATGAGATTATATACTGCGAAGATATGCTAATAAAAATAAAATATTTTTAAAAAGAAGAAAGAAAGGACAACATGAGGAATCTCTGTAGTAAGAGAAATATTCTACACCTTGGCCATGTCAATGTCAATACCAACATATTCTCAGTGAGGAAAACTTCTATGAAAAGGGGACAGAGGATTTCTCTATTCTATTTCTTACATATGATTTAACAATCATCAAAAAATAAAATTAAATGAAAAAAACTTTTTTAAATGACTGAACTACACTGAAATTACGTAAAATTATGATCATCCTAAAATTATCCAAGTTTTCAATAGAAGTCTGTTAAAGCAAAGATGAAAAACTTAAAAAGAAAAGTATAAACTATAAATCATCCCCAAAAGATGCTTCCTCTGGGAACAAAGAGTTGCCCTGGCCAATGTGGCCACACTTTTCTTCTCTCCCATTACTGCACAATCAGACACACCAGGTAGTTAGGATGTGGCAGTAGTACTGGGTCATTAAAAAATCTGGGACAATCAACTCAACACTAACTGGTCACGTCTCTGAGAGATTTTAAAACCTATGGGACAGAAAGGTTTATGATTTAACCACAATCTTCAGTTTAGTTATTTTTATTACAAACCATTAGCAAATTTAAGGAAACCTACTATTAAAAGACAGTTGAGGCCAGGCATGGTGGTGCATGCCTGCAATTCCAGCTACTCAGGAGGCTGGGGCAGAAGAATCACAAGTTTGAGACCACCCTGGGTGACACAGGGAGACCAAATATAAAAGTCCAATTATAAAAGGGTGCTGTATTTATTACCACAGAATACCTTTCATTACATCATATATAAATTTAAACCACTTCCTGAGAAATACAAAGTTGTAGAAGCAAGCAGGGGAATCAGAAACTGTCTTTGGACTTGGGTTTTTATTCCTTTAAAGTAAAATTTAGGTTTTCTACTTAAGTTCGGAGAAATTTGGCAGAGAAGTTCCAGGGGTCTCATATCACTAAAGACCATAATGCTATTTGTTCCAATTTATAGTTTTTGTTTTGTTTTTTGGTATTGGAAATTGATCTCAGGACCTTGCACTTGCCAGGCACCTATTTATATTTAAACCAATCAATAAAGTGATTTTATAGCTTTCATGTGAAAACCTTCAAGCTTAGCTTCAAGTTAGTGAAGCTCAGTATGTCCATGACCCACCATCTCCTCAGTTAATGGCCCAACTGAACACTGCTAGCTGCTGAATTGGCTTTGATTCTTCACACAGCTTTTTATGATGTCTGTCAAAGACAGGAAACATAGCCAGCGTGGTGGCCATGTCTCTAAATTCCAGCACTTATGTCCCAGCACAGGCTGAGGCAGGAGGATCACCACGAGTTCAAGGCCAGCCTGGGAAACATAGTGAGTTCAAGATCAGCCTAAACTACACAGCAAGACCCTGTCTCAAAAAACAAAACAAAAAGACAGGAAATGTAATGGGTATTGATAGAATATAATGAACAAATATGGCGTGTAGAAGTAAGAACAGTCCAGCAAGATGATCTTCACTAGCATTGTTACTTGCCAGGAGGGATACAAGTTTAGCGAAATTTTTGAATCTCACTGTATTTTGCTTTTGTGTACTCAAAAAATTAACAGACTTTGCTAGTATTAATGTCAGACTTCTTGCCATTTCCCTTCTCTTTGCTTTTACATTTGTTTCATATAGATGTTGAATATGCTTTATGCAAATTAGTTATCTAATTATTATAAAAAATAATTTTCCTTAATTTAAAAAATAAATAAAAGTGCTCAGTTTAGACACAGTGGTATAAAGTGTTTGCTTAGCACACTGGAGGCCCTAAATGTAATACCCAGTACAGAGAGGGGGGTGGGAGTAAAACATCTCCATCTTCTCAGACATTTTCTAATTTGTGACAGCGTGCACACACACACACACACACACACACAAAGACATACAAATAACACTTTGTTCATTGACATTATAGGCCTGGTATGCAAGTGAGCTATTCTGGAGCTACACATTTAGTTAAGTCTCATTGCTTTAAAATACCTGCACCTATCTAAGGAAAGTCAGCTCCACCAGCTACTAAATACAAGAAATCTGGGAGCTTCACTCACTCATCCACAGATCACATATCAAGCACCTATTCATCTGGTACTTGGCATATCCTAACCCTAAACATGCAAACTACCATAGCAGAAGTGCTGAATGGTATGAGGTAAGAGGGGAAAGCATCTCTCTTCTCTCCCCTTGTGTTATGTGGCTTACAAAGCAGAATGGCAAAGCCAGAGCAAAATGGAGAAAATGTTATATTTTCTGTAAACAAATACTTTGTGAAAGTCTCTGTAGCCATAAAGAGGACAGTAATTCCAGAGCAATGTCCCGAAATTCATCTGGCTAAAAAGTCTTCCTCCATTTGCCCTCACAGACCCCAAAAGTCATAGACACAGTAAGAATTCCTACCTCCAGGATTTAATTACTGAACATTATTCTTCTCCAGAATCCATAGGACAGTAGCATCTTCCAAAGAGTTCCACAAAGCCTGAAGATGCTGTCTTGAAATTGCTGAACTCTTCAAAATCAGACTCTTATTGGAGGGACTGCCTTGGAATTGGCATGACACCAATACAGTTCCTCTCATCAAACTCCAAACAGGGAGCCCCAGAATCCCTTTGACTACACCGTTGGCACTAAGGCATCACTGTGGTGATCTATTTCTTGGAACAGACATTTTAGGGAAGGTATTCAAAATGTTTTATTTGAATGCATTTTTGGCCAGGTGTAGGATCATTTGTCACAAATGAGCAAAAATGCAGAATAATTAGAACTTTAAAACCTCTGCAATTTTTTTTTTTTTGGTGGCACCAGGGATAGAACTCACGACCTTGTGCTTGCCAGGCAGGTGCTCAGGCCACCAAGTTAAATCCCTGGCCCTTGTCTTTTAAGCTGTTCGGGCTGGCCTTGCACTCACTTTATAGCCCAGGCTGGTCTCGAACTCTCAACGATCCTCCTGTCTCAGCCTCCCGAGTGCTGGGATTACAGGTGTGCACCACCAGGCCCGGCTTGCAATTCTTTTAATAGCCTGCCAGTATAGTCCCCAATTCACCATCTTAGCTATCAGTTATATTTCTCCATTCTACATGGAAGCAAAAAGCTTAGATGGAAGGGGAACATATTCACCATGCTGATGCCTAGCCTGGAATGGAGGACTTCTAACTTTATGATCTTGATTCCTACAGTGTCACAGGGCTGGAGTATCCTGGCTCTACTCCCTCCATGGGCTACATTCTGGACAAAGCCAGGAAGGCAGCCACTTGGCAGCTCACACACTAGCAATCCAACAAGAAAAGGGTGTCTTCACTTGCCACTGTGGCAAAAAGCATCAAATGAGAGTAGTGCAGTTAACCTAGCTGATCACAAGCCTACCCTGTAATTAACAGTGTGTCTTCCACAGGATACCCTAAGGTGCCATGAAGGTTACAAATGGGGAAAATTAAACAAAACAAAACAAAAACTCAAGGAACTCCCACAGTTCAGAGAGAGTCTGAAAATTAGGGCTCTAATTTAGATGTTTCTGGAAAAGCTACAGTAATGTTCCCAATCATGCCCTAGAAATGGATGTACCATATTCTTAACTGTATCATTATCTAGCCTTTGTCACTGAAGCAAGAAATGGTTAAAATAATGCTTAAATGCTTAAAACCCACTGCATTTTGGCACGACCTATCTAGAATGTATTCTTATTTAGTGTGGTGCAAGCATATACATATAAAGGGCTCAGAAACCAAGTCTTCTAGGGGATAACTGCCAACTGGATTAATTTTCAAAATCAGTATCAATGCTCAGAGCTACTACAACCTTCAATCCTACAAAAAATTCTAGCTGAATAGTGATTCCAAAGAGTACTTAATTCTATTTTGACATTGCTTTTCTAAGAAAACTTTTTTATGAGTCATACCTTAACTTACGCCATAAGCTTAAAAAGAACATTTAATGATTAGATTAGCTAATTGTTCAAAATATTCCTTCCTCATTAAAATAACTTACTACTGAATTAAACTGTCAAAGATCACCCCTGCAGTACAAGAAATAAGCAAGAACAGCTTATATGACAATTCAGGAATATCATTAGTGGTATTAAATTTTATTGTAGATTATTTGCATCTACCAAATATATGGCTTTCTAAAGTAAATACAATTGAGAAAGATATCTACTATGCAAACCAAGAGAGTATGCAAGAAGAAAAAAGATGCAAAATCACGAGTCTTCAATACAAAGAAAGGTTAAGATGTCTGTCATTCTGGCTCTGAGGGAGCCCAAGGTAAGAGGATCTCAAATTGGAGTCCTGCCTGAGGAACTTCATATAACCCTAACTCTAAAAATTGTCAAGAGCTTAGGGGAGACTAGAGTATAGCTCAGGGGTACAGCACCTCTGTGTTCAGTCCCTAGAAACAAAAGACAAAATCAAAACCAAAATAAAAAAAAAAGAGATGTGCTCATCAGTTATAGGATATCATGTGCACCTAAACCCTAAAGGCGCATTCCTAACTCTTTTCTCATTGAGGTCATATGCGTTTCTTTTCAGTGTCACAAATCACAGGTAGGTAATCTTGATGTCTATGCCATGAGTTTACAAATTCAGTTTTATTGGAAGATTTTTGGCTTCTCTATCATGTTCCAAAGAAAGATAAGAGAGACAAACAGAGAGCTCAACCATATAAACAAACAATTCCCATGAGAAGCAGAAGAGATTGTTAAATAGGTGAATGTGGTCAGGCAGGTATTCTTCTGATGAGTTTAGATTTTCAAAAGAAATGTTTAAAAGATTAAAAAGTATATTGTATATACAAAAGAATGCCTAAGTCCCCAAAATTAGCATCAGGAAACAAACTCATAAGGTTTATAAAAACTGAAAATTTTTCATTAAGTTATATCACAATTATAGACACCTATACCTACTTCATCAAAGAATCTTCAGAATACACACACACACACACACACACACACACACACAAGCCTAAACATTGAAAAGAAAAAAACTAAAATCCAAAGATAGGTGAAAATATTTAATGAGTGAATCTTACTCCAAAAAGCCACAACCTCCTAATGTGTAAGAATTATAGGGTAGGAGCATGTGGATAAGCTCACAGAACATGGCCTTGATCTTCATAGAGAGGTAACAAAACATGGCAGCTGCTGGGAGCACACAATGCCATATTTCTTAGTAGGGGGAGTGACTGCCCAGATATTTATTTTATAGTTGGCTGAACAGTACATCTGCTTTATGTACTTTGTGTTATATTTCACCAAGAAAGTAAAAAGGTTAATAAAAAGTTTACTGTTACAGGATAACTAGAGAAGGGCAAATACTTCCTCAATTTTCAAAAACTAGGTGTCTTAGTTACTTTTCTTTTGTTGCTGAGACAAAATACCTGCAACCCAGAGTTAAAGGAGGGTAGGTTTATTTAGTTCACAGTTTGCAGAGGTTTCAATCAATAATCAGCTAGGTCCAAGGCAGGGTGGCACATGGCAGAGGGGCATCCATTCATGGTAGGCAGAATGGTAGCAAAGCAACAAGGGACCTTAACAGCATCTTTCTGTCGCTTTTATCTTACCCAGACTACTTAGGATCGGTAGCACTCACATCCTTAATCCTAGTGCCCTTGAGTCTAGCACTGCACCATGAAACGGTTCTAGTGTCACACTCCAGATCCAGTCACCTCTGAAAAAGCCCTATCACTACATGAAGCTTTGGAGGGACATCTAACCCCAAACTGTAACACTAGGTGTTTATATTTAGTATGAATCTCTAGTAATATTCCTAGAAATGAAGAATACTTTTCAAAAGCTAATGGTATAGGAATTCTTAAGATATAAGACAGCAAATCTTCTCTGTTAACAATGTAATCAAGAACTATACCCTGTAAGAGCTACAAGGTATCCTATTTGTACAGCTGCAGTCTTTGTGATGAAAGGATGGAAGTGAAGGACAAAATGAAGAAATGCCACGAGTGCTGGAACAACTGTAGGATTTCAAATTTTAGAGAACGTCCAGGGAATTAACAACAGGATCCAATTCACTCTGGAGTGATCCAAAACTCTATGCCTGCCCTTTCAACATATGATCATAGATGGCTGAAATATAGTATTTAAAGGATAAGGCATTCGGGAAGTGCACGTAAGTTTAGGAAGTGTTTTCCAAAATTAGGACCTAAAGTCTTTGTTAAAACAGTAAAGTGAGACATCTAGAAGGACAGATTTGTGGACTACTGAGCAGAAAGCTAAAGACAATCCCCCCACATGGCTTCTATGTGTTTGTGAAAGGGACTTATGGGGACTGGGAAGAATAAGGAAGAGTGAAGAGCTGATGCAAAGAAGGGACAAGAAATCAAATTTCAATCCAAAGCATGAGATTGAAATTTACATAGAGCAAGGAGTATAGTTTTCTCCAGTGGAAAGCTACATTTTACAAGTAATACTATTATCTATGCAAATGAATGCTCATTGTATTTTAACAAAGAACCCTAGCCCTAATTTCAGAGACTATTCACAATTTTTAGATACACGATATCCTGATGCTTTCCATTACTTTCTTTTTTAAAAAGCCTTGTGGCAAATTTTAATGAAATATATCAGTGGAATTAAACAAATAACACAATTTAAAGAGGATTAGATTTGGCCAGATATGTCCCGCCCCAATTTAATCAAAGAAAATGAGAAAATAAACGGCAGCTTAGTTATAATCATATAATTAGAGTTTCCCAATAGATGCAAGAACATAAACCACTTTCACAGGCATTAAGTGTTGTCTGGTGGATTATTTTAAATATTTATTATTACACAGCACTGAACGTAACAACTGAATTTAAATCCAATAGTTTCCTTGTTTAACTTGTTTCATGCTATTTTATATTAAATATTTAAACTCAGTATAGTCAATAATATTTTGCCTTTATCATTCAGAATATATTTTTAATAAGGGCAAGGGTTAATACCTTAGCTAGTAGAGTATTTAAAAAGTCTACTCTAGACCTATAAAGTCAATATGAATTTCCAATGAAATATAATTAACTGTGATGTGTGGCTATGATATACATGGAAAAATAGTATAAATTGATCGTTTTATTTTTTTAGGAACTGTTAAAGCACTAAATGATACCAAAAGTATGTTCTTAAAAATGAAATTCTGTTAAGACTGTTAAATTTAACTTTTATTATATTGCTTGTACGAACACTACCCAGAACTTAATTTCTAGACAGCTACCAATGATAAATTGTATTTCAAAAACACCTTTTTCTTCATATTCAACTTGCCATACATAAATGTAAGATTTCAAATTAAATCATAGTATCCTCAGATTGGTTCACAGCCTTAATATTTTTTGTCTTAAAAAATAATCTGAATCCTGGTGAAATGCAAAATAGTCTAAAGCATGGGTTCCAAGCAGATTCTACCATGACATCTGTAACTTGGGCAAGTTATTTACCCTCACTTTTGCTTGGTTCCCCATCTCTGACTTCATGAAATGTTGTTGAGGACATAGGAACAATTTCTGAGTGGAGGCTGACACAGAAATGCTGAAGTACTCCTTAGAGTACTCCCATGATCAATCATCTTCTGCATAGAATTTATACGGAATTGTCCTTTGCTCAACAATTACTGGCATAGTTGCTGAATGAGTTGTATTGTCTATGTCTGTTTAGAATCCAGTTATTAATAGTTTCTATTTGTGACAGGGGAAATAGCGTCACTTGTAGAAAGTCTAGGTAGGTGGGCCGCTCTACTAGGCACTCCAGCCAATTCCTGGGTAAGCCATGAAAGAAACCATACAAAGAGCACTATCAGTAAAAGCTTCATAGCTGGGTGTGTAACTCAGTGGTAGAACAAGGCCCTGAGTTCCCCCTACACATGCTCCCCTCCAAGAAAAGAACCATGCACATTATTTTTTATTTATCTTACAAAGAATAAAATCAGAGAACATGTTGTTATGTTAATTCCAAAAGGATACAAACATAACTTCTCAGTTCATCAGTTTTAATGGTTACTTCAAAAAAGAAATCACGTGAGTTCTCACATTCAATATATTTTTATAAATTCAAATGTGGACTAAAGTTTCCTAACTTTTATTCTAAATGCCATCAACTATCAAAATAACCCCAAAAGATGAAAAATGTTCATTAAAGTTTGAACGTGGCTGTCCAGAAATGTTAAACACTTTAAAAAAGGAATACTTAAAAAAAAAAGGTATAATCCACTTAATTGTTCTTGAAATTTTCCATGCCATTATTGAACACAACTTACATAGCCACCCTCTACTCAAGAAAATGTGATGATAATAATGGAAAACAAAAATAAAAAAACAGAAATGCCTTAGGAAAATAAACTAAATTGGAATAATGTGGAAAAAATGTTTTAAAAAGAAAAACTCTTTAAGACTATGGGGTATGATCACCAGAAAAACAACATATCTACCGTAACACTTCACATGCCTTCTTTCTCCTCCAAAAAGACTCTCTATAATTCAAGAGTGCATAACTTATTCCTGCATTCATGTGACAAATTATTTCTTCAACCTGATGCTTGTGGATTTAGATTCCCACTCTTTCAAAATATAGGATGAACATCATTTTCTTCAAAAATTTGTGAAACATTGCCAGGGCTGGAAGTGCTCTATAGAAGAAGGCTGACCTAGCATGTGTGAGGCCCTGGGTTTACTATCTATGAGCCCTCCCCCCAAAAAAAACCCACTTCCAACTGTCAATTTTTAGTTACTAAGTTCAGCGACATACTGTTTTTTGTGAGTTTTGTGGTAGTTTTTTTCTTTTATAAAATTTTGTAAATAAAATTTTCATAAAACCTTTGGTAATGTATAAAATACTTATTTTTAATTTCTAAAACTATTGGGGTCTTCCCAATCGTTATCTTAGCATTGGCTCTTTGCATAATTCCAAATGGTTATGAAAAATACATGTTCCAGTCTTTTGAAATTTGCTGAGACTTGCTTTACAGTTCCACATTTAATGTCAAAGTTCCCTATGTGCATGAAAAAACGTATGTTACACAGAAACTATAATGGTCTCTGACTATTCATTAGGTCAAATCTGAGACCCAAATCTATATCTTTCTGAATTTTATGGCTGTCAGCTCATTAATTACAGGTAAAGGTATATAAATTTCCCACTAGGATTGTAGATTTGGCTATTTTCCTTCTGCTTCTGTGTATCTTGGCTCTCTATATTTTGTACCTATGTTTCTGGGTCCTTATACTCCTATATTCAGTCAAGCAAACATTTTATGCTGTAATCTTCATCTATACTAGAGTGTTATGCCTATTTTGCCTGACATCAATACACTTTTATCAGAATGAAACTGAAATATAATCTTCCATTCTTCTGTTTTCTGTATCCTTCAGTTTTTATATGCTTCCTGTAAACCTAGCATCTCGAATGTTTTTGTTATTTTTATCCAATCTGACCACCTTTTCCTTTAACTAAGTGGTTTATTCTACTTATATTTATTGTAATTTACCAACATTTGGGTTTCT
This sequence comes from Cuniculus paca, assembly GCA_004365215.1. Lineage (NCBI taxonomy): Eukaryota > Metazoa > Chordata > Mammalia > Rodentia > Cuniculidae > Cuniculus > Cuniculus paca. Next base: position 10,131 of record RJWT010018380.1, read on the forward strand.
AATTGTCATGTTGTTTTGTGCTTTCTGTTTTTCTTGCCTCTTTTATATTTCTTCTCTTCAGGATAGACAATGGTGCTAACGTCCCTTTTTCTTTTTTCTTTTCTGATTTTCCCTCTTCTATTCTTTTTGAGTAATGGCAGTAATTATTAATGAAATAAAATGATTAATCAATCTTTATTTTGATTAATATAACTTTCCTAGTTAATAAATTCTTATGATATTAGCTGATAGAAAAATACACAACATAATCTTTATGAAACTTTGATACCACTATCTAGTCCTTAAGATTAACCAATCTATGGGAGTACAAGACTATCCACTCATAACAATGAAAAAGATTCTCAAAGTGATTACTACTTAGGCACTAACCGAGTGTTTTCAAGTGCTTTAAATTTGTTTTTACACTTCTGGATTTAGGCAATGGAACTAAGATATATTATACAAAAGATATGCATGAATCAGATATCATTAATCCTGTGGCTACCAAATGTTAGTAATTTTATTTGTCCTAATTTTCTTTTAATGTCTAGCCCAAAGTAATAACCAGTTGACGCCAAATTCCTTAGGAAGTATTTGTCACTTTCTCTTTGAATGGGGAAAACTGATTATTATGCTAGTCTTACTAATTGTTTAAGTTTTTAAAAGCTATCATACTCCATGGTCAATCATAAGAAATGAAAAACTATGTACAAGGTTTGGTATTCTAGAACAGTAAAGTTCATGCGACATGTTCAGTGACTACATAAGTCAAAGCCGAGATATCACTAGGAAAATGTCATCTGTTCTGGGAGTAGCAGTCCTAGATAAGAACCTGTCTTATGACCCAAAGACATGATCACATTCCAAACAGATTAACCCAGGCAAAACGCCTTCAGCCAAGTTAAAGGCAGTCAATTATACAAATAAAATTACATTATCAGTATTATTAGTAATTTATAAGAAAATAAGAAACTGTCAAGAAAACTGAATAATGTACTCTTTCGGTCACTGTAATCTGTCCCACCAGATAAACTACAATGGACCACATTAGACAAATGCTCCACAAATTTGGAATCACAATAAAGGAAGTTATTTACTGGCTTCAGATGTTGGTGCATCACATTGTACACAATACCACTATGGGATTAGAGCTGCCTAGGCATGCCCTTTGATAGTGCTTACAAAGGCACAAACTTTCTGTTCAATTCTTATTTTTCTGAGCACACTATTAAATGACAAGCTTTTTTCCTCTATGATATATTCATCCTATTATGTTTTTTGCTGGGTCTGTCTCTTCTCTCTCTTTTGATCCATTGTATAGATTGACTTAAAATGGTTTGCCTCTTCTAAGCTAAATTTACTGTCATTGAGTACCTCACCTATATCCCATCAGCAGCAAGAACTTTTGTTCTAGTGCCAAATAAAAAGCTAACATCAATATGAGATGTACAAAGTCTCCAATCAAACTTGATCTTCCTCGTGAACTTTATAAACAGCTCCACAATGACTAAGGAGTAGCAAACCTCCTTGGATATAACAATCCAAGATCCTGTCCTAAGATTCAATACTTTAGCTCCAGAAGACAATAACTTCACAGCCTCCTCACTCCTTTTCTGCACTTCAGTTCTCCTCTGCCTCCACAAAGTTAGTCCCTCCCACATGCCAGGGCAACTCCTTCTTGGACTTCTTAGTCACAAAGGTTTCTGAGTCAAATGGTGTTTCACCTTACAGAAACCCCGTAACTTCCTACCAGCCTCCCCCAGTGTCCCCAATCTGAGAAGCTGGCTTTTTTTTCAGACGAGTGACTCCCAAGAATGACTTTTCCCTTACACGATAACAAGCCATAGTCTAATAAGGGTCAGGCCCCACTTTTTTCACAAAACTATAGCCTTTATAAAGTCAATGTTATATACCTACACACAGGATTTTT